>PVKB01002536.1:0-272087 GCA_004027205.1 Ctenodactylus gundi
TATATATATATATACACATGTATATGTATGTATGTATGTATGTATATATATGTATGTATATACATACATACATACATACTAAGCTGGGCCGGGAATATAGCTCTGTGTGAAGGCTCTGGATTCAATGTCCACTACTGCAAACAAAACAAAAACAAAGCATGAGATAATTCCTCAATGTTTGCTAGAAATCAAATATGAAATACTTTCCAATTAACAGTAATAAGAGACCTTACTGTTGAAATCAGAGAACATGAAAATGTGTAGTGTAATTGTCATAATTATGTATTAATAATTTATCTCATGACTAGAGAAATTTAATTTAGAATGTTATAGATACATCAGATTTAAAAGTCAAGTGAACCACTTGAATAATACTGTTTATTTTCAAAGTCAGTATAATTAGCTGCAACCTTGAAAAGTCATTTTTATAGAAATCAGTTCATATTCAGAGCCTGCTTTGTTTAGTTGAACAAACACCATTACACATTGCAGCAATGTATATGGAATAAAAAAGGGACAAACATTCAGAGACCTCAAACTTGATATGTCAGAGGTGCTCTAATTTGATCATTGGTTAAGTAGTTTTAGTAGCCAGCTCATCTTGGCTATCAAGGATCTTGTTACAGTTACCTTCCAAGCAATGCTGATGGAAACTAAATTTTGAGAACCTCTGTTGTAAATGAAATCATTTCTGCTGTTAGTATCCTTGTTCTTCTTAGTTACAAGGCTGAATTTAGGTTTGGGTAGAATAACCATCTCATCTGTTAGCAGCAATCTTAACAGAATAAAAATTCTGTGGTCAGATTTTTGATCTTTATTTTATTATTTACATGGTTTATTATCCTTAGCGGCCAAGTGGTTATTAGTTTTTGCTTTTCTACAATTTAAATCTGTTTCTTCTTGTTCTCAGTCAAAATGGAGAAAAGCAGAGAAGACAAAAAAAAATCCAGCTTGCTTGCAGGTTTTCCTGGAGCTCAGTAATTGAGAAGCATGAAGTTATATGCAATAATTAAACACTGAATTGATAATGAAATTATTATATACTTTTTATTTAAAATATTTAATTGTAGAAAATTTTAAACATACAGAAAATGTTAAGAAATCAAAAGATAATCCAATTCATATTTTTAATTTTTATAATTGTTTCCTACCCAATGTGTATATGAATATCTTATAGCTCATAACTTAGACCAAACTAGACACAAATTTGCATCCAATTTTAATACAGTAATATTAGGTAATCTTTTAAAATTATTTTAATTGTCTGATTAATGGTTCAGCATCTATGAGTCTGGAGGTGTAGCTCTGTAGTTAAAGCTCTTGCCTAGCAAGCGCAAGGCCCTGGATTATATTTCCCAGGCCCACATAAGCTATGCCTGGTGGCGCACATCTGTAATGCCAGCACTCAGGAGGCCGAGGCAGGAGGATTGCCATGAGTCCAAAGCCAGCCCGGGCTACATAGTGAGTTCTTGTTCATCCTGGCATACAAACTGAGACTTTGTCTCAAAAAAAAAGTTTAACATCTGTATATACCTAACTTTTCACTTTTGGATGTTTCATTATCCGTGAATATTTTGTGTATTAGTCTTTGTTTATATCTCACTTTTATTTCTTATTTATTTATCTGATACAGCATTTTGCTTTGTAGTCCAGGTTGGTCCTGAAGTCACTATGTAGCCCAGGCTGACCTCAAACTCAACGGTAATCATCCTGCCTCAGCCTCTCAAGTGCTGAGATTATAGGAAAGCGTCACTAGCCCAGTTTGTGTGATGCTGGGGAGTCGAACTTCGTGTCTTATGCTCGCTAGGCATGTACTGTAACCACTGTGCTATTCCTTCAGCCCCTATATATCAGTTGTATTATTGTTATTTAAGTGAATTGCAATCACGTTTTTGTTCTTTTCTCTTTTTTATAATAAATAGAATGGGTCTTAGAAAAAAGAACAGAGCAGTATAAGTTCCTCCCATCTAGAAATGGGTCCTGAGTTTTCCCTTAGTTTTCCTTTTCTTAATATCTTTCCAGAATTATTAACTGTTAGGAATAAAAAATAAATAAAATGCACCTTTGCCTCTAGGGCTTGAAAGTCTGATAAATGAGACAAATGTGTTAGCAAATTATAATGATTATTCAATATGAAGTAATATGCATATGTGAAAGTGTTGCAGAAATCAGAGAGAAAAGGAAGAAAGTATCAGTTATATGAAACTACATACCATATTGTAATTTTACTTTCTCATGCAAAATTACAGAAAAAAATTGTTTATTAAGTGCATGCACCAGTGATTTGTATAATACTTTGCTATTTGAAGCACTGTTCTAAAATCCATTTCAAATCAAATCCTATATAGATTTCATCTTGAGTTTTTCCTCACTTCCTGTGCGAGTTTCTAAAAGCATGATCCTTGGACCAAAAGCATCAGCATCACACGGGGAGTTAGAAATGCAAATTTCATGGCTCACCTCAGCCATTCCTAGCAGAAACTCCAGGGATTGAGAGGCCGTGTGAGTTTTAAGAAACATCCCGGATAACAATGATGGAAATGGAAGTTTGAGAACTGCTGTTACAAGGTCATCGGTGCTGTTAGTGTCCTTGTTCTCTTCAGTTTCTAGGTTGAATTTAGGTTTGAATTTGGAATGAATTCTAGAGACCCTTGTTATAATAGATAAGGAAATGAGGCACAAGAAGGCTAACTAGCCTCACCAAAGCTGCTTATGTAGTGCTCTTGCTTCCGTGTTCTCCTGACCCGTCAGATGTTATCTAGTCACCAAAGCAGTTGATTCTAAAGCTGTAGTGCTTAACATCTCCCATCTTTTTCTGTCTTCTCACAGCTGTCACCATGCTCCTTGAATTTATATTTTACCCCATCTAACTCATAATGTGTACTTTTCTAGATTAACTTTCACGAAGCATCTTTTTATTTTTGGTACTGAGGATTGAATCTAGGGCCTTGCACATGCTAGGCAAATGTGCCACTAAACTAATCTGCAGCTCTATTTATTTGTTCATTTTTGAGACAGTCTCACGCTATAGTCCAGGCTGGTTCTGAACTTACTGTATAACACATCTGCCCTCAAATTCACTGTAGTCCTCCTACCACAGCCTCCTGAATGCTGGCATTATAAGCGTGCATCACCATGCCTGACTTTATTTTTTATTTTCAGACGCAGTATTGCTACATTTATCCAGGCTAGGCCTGAACTTGCAGTCCTTCTAAGATTTTCTTCATTCTGGCATTGCTTTAACAAGCCACTTTCATACTCAGAAACTTTATGGCCTTCATGATGAAGCCTAATATAGTAACTAGCTCTACTACAACGTACCAGCTACAAAATATTATTTGTTCCCCAAAATTATTATTTTTATTAGTACATGCTTGTGATACATAATTACACTCAACTTGAATTGGTACATATACAGATTGCATCATAGTAATTTTTAACTTTCCTTTCCCCTTCCTGCAGTCCCATGTATTGCATGGTTCTGTTCCTGGAGAGACTCGTGCAAACATCTTTGAATCCTGATAGGACACAACCAACAGACCACAGTAGAAGTTTGTCCAAGTCTGTCTTGAAGAGCCACGGAGCTTATTGAGGTTGCTTACAGGAGTGTGGGTTAAGAGTTACCTACAGAAGCGTTGGTGAGGGGTTACCTATCAGAGCATTGATGAGGGATCATTTACAGGCCTATGTGTGACTCCCCCTTTTCTCAAGTCCCCTTCCCTTCTGCACAAAGTCTACCTCCCTGTCCTAACATCTTTTCCCGTGAGAGAAGCCATGTGATAGTTAGCCTTCTGTGTCGGATTTATTTCCCGAGCATTGTGGTCTCAAGGTGCTTCCATTTTCCTACAGAGCACTTGAATTTATCTTTATAGCAGCAGTACTACTCCATTGTGTAAGGTAGTTTACATTTTCTTGATCCATTCATTTGCTGATGGATATATTGGCTGCTTCCAAATATTTAGTTGTTGTGATTTCTGCTGTTATAAACATGGTACACAAGTATCACTGCAATACAACATCTTTTATTTTGGAAAGATACCAAGAAGAATTATAGCTCGGCCAAATGGAATTTCTGTTTTGAGTTTTTGAAGGAATCTCTGTACTGGTTTTCCTAGTATAGTTGTATTAGTTTATAGTCTTACCAACCATGTGAAAGGGTTTCTTTTTTTCCCCACAGCCTTGCCAGCACTGTGTGTGTGTGTGTGTGTGTGTGTGTGTGTGTGTGTGTGTGTGTGTGTTTTGAGATTTGGTTTATTCTTGGTGGAGTAAGATGGAATCTCAGTATTATCTTGATTTGTATTTGTGTAGTGACCAAATGTGTTGAACATTTTTTTCATGTAATTATTGGCCATTTATCTTCCTTTTGATAAGAATCAATTTGTTTCAATTGCCCATTTTTGATTGGCTCTTTTTGTATTTGTAGATATTCACCCTCTATCAAAGGAATAGCTGGCAAAGATTTTTTCCATTCTAGCATCGCTTTAACAAGCCACTTTCATACTCAGAAACTTCAGTTTCTCTTTATGGCCTACATGATGAAGCCTAATGTAGTAACTCTAGTTGTGTTTTAAAATTTATCTCCTGAAAAGTTTCTGCTTTCAGTCTCATTACTCATTGGCTCCCATACGCCTGCCTTGTGTGCTTCCTTCCCATCTCTTGCTGACTGTAGGCTTGTGTGTTGTATTTCCCCTTCTGGTTTGTGGCTTTTCCTCCATCACCATTTGCTCCATCATCACTATCCATTTGTCAGACATCTACCTTTCTTTCAAAATAAAAGTTAAAGTCCATGCCTATCGGCTTCCTCACCATACCTTTATATTTCCCTGTTTCTCTGTCTTCTTTCTTTCGTTACTTAAATATGTATAATCTGTATTGTGAGTTTACTTAATAATGTATGTATTGCCTAAGTTTCAAATTATTATTAGATAAAGATAGTGACTTATTATTTTTGTGGTCCCTAAGGTACCTCAATTTAATAGATGCTTGTGTTATCTTTTCTTCATTGGGACCAATGATCTGACATATATAACTTAAGGAGAAAAAGGCTATTTTGTCTCCTGTTTTTAGAGGTTCAGACCTGCTTAGCTGGCTTCAAGACAAAAAAGTGCATGGTCGGGGAAAGGTATCCAAACCATGGCAGGAAGGAAGCAGAGTCAGGGGGAACAGCCGGGGACGGAGGAAGGGCTGGGGGAGGACTGTACCCTCAGAAGACATGCCTCTAGTGGCATACCCCTACAACCAGGCCCCACATCCTGGTCACACTAAACTATGAGCTCATGACTGGATTAACCCATGGATGATGTTAATGGCCTAGTCACGATCTAGTCATCTTTCAGTAGCCCACTTGTAAGCCACTTTTGGAGGACATTTGTGATCCAAATTATGACAGAGTTGAATATGTATATGATACATACTATTGCAGAAAATATTAGCTTGTAAGTTTTGCTGTACTGATAAATTCTTCATTGTTCACAGGTTTCTAAGAATATTCTGTATAATGTGCACCTATATATTTCTGAGTGATTTCATTCTGGTGACTTTTTCATATTTTAACCCACTTACTTTTTGTCTGTTCTCTCCCCTCTGCCTGTGCTCATTACTGGACAGAAGCAATTCTCCATGCAAAATCAGTTATGTGATATTAATAGAATTCTGCTAATATTTAGTGGACCATTATATGGTAATGTAAATGTGGCATTGCTGAAAAAGTGGAAACTTTTAATAACAATATGAAAGCTCAAATCTGCAGTTCACAAAGTTTAAACAACATTGCACATACTAAGGTTTAATTTTGTATTTAGTGATGTTTTGTATTTAATGATATAGTCAGTGAAATAGAATACCTTATTGTTATAAATAAGCCAATACATATTATGTGCCATATGGTGATTACTTTTAATTTGGTAGAAATATATTTTGTAAGCTAGAACGATGAATTCAATAAAACAACAGCTTTCAGAGAAATGTCATTACAGGCTATATAAGATATTTCAGTATTATTTATATATGCTATATTTCTAAGGAAGCTTGATATTTACTGTTTATAATGACTATAATTCATTGTCTATGCTTATGCCATTTTAAATTTTTCTTTTGTTGAAAGAATAAGGTAATCTATTCCCTAAACTGCACGTCCTAATTTTCATTATTTTAAAACTGGACTTATAAAATCATTTAAGTACTGAAAAGTTTCTTACATCTTTACAGTGGTACTGTTTGCTCTAGATATTGTAAATATGAAATAATATGTTTGCTAATAGTTGGTACAACCAATGTTATGTAAATATTAGTGGCTAAATTTTTTTTTTTTTTTTTTTGGTCAATAGATCATTCACTTTCTTTTGTGTACTTTAGAAACTCTCATTCTTTCACTTCCAGTTACTCCTGTCTAGTCATTTTGGCCAGTCCCTTTATTCACACTTAACTTAGTATGTATTAGATACATGTTTTTTTAAACTCTGTATTGATATTGGCTGACTACCAGATTATCAGGTCTTAATTTTCATGTGCCAATTAATTTGTGAATAAAATCCTTTCTAGATTTTAGCTTATCCTGTTTGTCATTATGTTATCACGTATGTTTTTTTCCTTGATGAGTAGCCAATCTATGTATAGCCAAGGAATATAATTTTATAATATTTTCCATAATCAGAAATTAACAAGGTAGGATCAGCAAATGCAGTGAATTTTTTTAAAAAAATAATTATAATAAAAGACACATGGCTATTAATTTCTATCAAAATATTCCCTCTGGCTTCAGACAACGCCATCATTTTTGTTACTTTCTGAAACAGTTCAGAATATTTTCTTTCATGAAGTGCAATTTTTAAAAAATACAGTAAATGCCACTGCCAAATGTCACCTAGTGGAAAAAGAGGCTCATACAAACACTAATGTCTTCTCATTGAAATTATTCACTGGGTCTGGCATGCTCCAACTTTTAGCTCTTCCCAAAAGTCAAAAATGAGTTTGAAATTTTGAAGCAACAGCGAGCATTGAGGCAGCCATGAGAGAGCGATTTAGACACTCACAAAAGAGGACTTCTAGACCTCCTTCAGAAAGTCTCAAGTCCATTTGCCTACAAAAGTGTCCGATCTATTTATCTTTATAAATGAGTAGCATTCCATTATGTATAAATAAAGCAATTTATGTATCCGTTGGCTTGTTGGTGGATATTTTGTTGTCTTCCACATTTATTGTTAGTTGTGCTGCTGTGAACATAGGTGTACATATATCAGAGTAACAAGAATGGTGGGCTAAGTGTGCTTGAAACAAGATCGAATATTTTAGGATGATTAATGGCAATGTGTCATTTATTGTAATAATTGTTTTTAATTTAAACATTTACCATCTTTTATCATACCTCATATACATAGGTCAATTTTTATCAAAAACGTTTAATACATGTTAAGATGAATTAATAATATTGTGGCTTATCTGTTTTTCATTCTTATTTTAGCACTCATAATAAACAGTTAACATGCAACTTCCCCGATCATAATATGTAGGTAATTATGATAGGACTTTCATGACATATTAAGAATATAACAATCATGGAAGTCAGAGGAATTAGTCATCATTAGGGATAGAGGTTGCTAGAATCATGCTCTTTATTTCTCCAATTTTTTCCAAGAATCATGACTAGATTAATAAGATTAGCTTTGGTCTCAAAACATGTTGAATAAATTAACCTTTCCTTGTCAGTCACTAGTAAAATCATTTTTGTCAATAATTCAATTTGCTTTATTATCTAATTTAGTAAACAGACTGACTTTCTCTGCAATGATATCCTCTGTGTCTTTATATTCCCTGTTGTATTAATAAGTATATGTGTGATACATAATGTTTACATTGAACTTCACATCACATCAGATTCACAAACCCCCTCCCCCTTTTGACCCTCCCCCTTCACCCTAACTCCCTCTTAGCCCCATTTAGTTCTATGAAAAGTCTGTATTCTGGGTCGTTCATATTAGAGAAATCATTTGATATTTAACCTTCTGTGTCTGACTAACTTCACTGAGTATGATGGTCTCAAGTTGCCTCCATTTACCTACAAAAGCCTGAAAACCATCTGTCTGTCTTTTTAGATAAGTAGTACTCCATTGTATGCATATACCACAACTTATGTATCCATTGGTCTGTCAGTGGGTATTTTGGTGTATTCCACATTTTAGCTATTGTTGGTTGTGCTGCTACGAACATGGGTATAATATATTCTTCTCTTTTTCCCATTTTATTGATATGTATAAGTGTGAAATTTAAGGTTTACAATGAAGTTCAGCATTTTGTGCACATACATATCTTGCCAACGTGACAAGGGCTGTCCCACTCTCCTTTTGTCCCTCCTCTTACCCACCTCTCCCTCCCTGCCTGCCCTACTCCCCTGTTTCACTTTGTTTTTCGTTTTAAGTTCCATGATATAGTTGTGATCTGGGTCTCTCATATCAGAGAGACTATTCGGTGTTTCACCTTCTGCTTCTGACTCACTTCACTAAGCATGATGTTCTCAAGCTTCTTCCATTTGCCTGTAAAAGCCTCCATGCTGTTGGACTTTATAGATGCATAGTATTCCATTGTGTATAAATACCACATTCATCTCTTTTATATGATGCTTTTAACTCTTTTGGAAAGATTCCCAGAAGAGGTATCACTGGATCAAAGGGGATATTTATTTTCAACCTTTTGTGGAACTTCCATACTGCCCTCCATAGTGGTTATACCAGTTTCCAATCCCACCAGCAGTGTAAGAGGGTTCCTATTTTCCCATAGCCTTGCCAGCCTTGATTGCTGTTTAAGTTCTTCATATGCGCCATTCTCTCTAGAATCAGATGGTATCTTAGTGATGTTTTGATTTGCATTTCTCTGATGGCAAAGGATTTGAACATTTTTCATGTATTTACTGGCCATTTGAACTTCTTCATCTGAGAATTGTCCATTCATTTCCGTTGCCCATTTTTAATTAGGTCTTTGAACTTGAGAGGTCTATTTTTCTTCAGTAACTTGGATATTCTAGCCTGTCTGAGGTATAGGTCATGAAATTTATTTTCCCATTCTGTTAATTCTCTCTTCACGCTTTCCTCTTTATCTTTAAATGGCATAGAATAGTTTCCCTTTTAACTGTTTTTCTCTAGACAAAAATATTTACCAGTATTTCATCTATATTCAAAAAATTCTTTCCAATACTTTGATTTAAAAATTGATTGCATGACCTAGATCAGCTGTTCTATTGTAAACAAGATATTCAACCTTTCCAAACTTAATGTCCTCTTATATGTTTAAATTATTGCATTTTTGTACATATATAAATATCTCCTCACACACATTCATATAAAAGAGCTAATAGTTTATAAACCACTTTATTTAAGTACCGTCACTTTATATATGATTCATGTAGTCTTCGAAATAATCCAAGAAATGTAAACAATCTCTGTATTTTGCAATTGAAAATTATTTGAAGGTGTAAAATAACTTTTAACTCTAGACGTCTTATAAGTACTAGCACCTCAGTGTCATTCCACTGATAGTCCATAGCCTCACCCATTCTACTGTCATGTTTTACTACCTGTTTAATGTTTGTTAACTTCATGTTTTAATTTTAATTTACTATTTAATTCTGCCTTCTCCTTAGTTTGGGCCTTCCACTCTACTGTCATGTTTTTCACAGGACTTGCGTTTTCTTTTATATCTGAAATAGCATTTCTTCCTTGACATTTGATTGGGATTCTTCCCTGAATACACTTGTGGCAGCAAGTTTCCGTTTTCTGTGTTGTATGCTATAAATTCCATCTTATTATAAATACTTTCCCATGAAATATTTGCATACTGTTTTAGTATTTTATTACTTAGTTCTTCATTGTTTTTAATTGAATTTATGTCATTGCCAGGTATAATTTTTGCCTTGTTTGTAATTCATGTACTTCGCTTTCACAAATGTAGAAAAGCTTAAATTATAATTTAAGTTCACATGGAAACTAAAGAAAGACTTTGGGAGAACATTTTCTAATACAATCACCAAGTAATTCAATTTTTTATGATCTTTTTTTTTTTTTTTTTTTTTTTTTGCTTAAAGGAGAGCCAGGCTGTATTTGCATTTGTACCATGGTTTTATGCGGTTATATAAAGACTACTTTGCCTTAATCTGTGATAAATGACTCATTGTAATAGAGGCTGTACTTTTTGCTTGATATCAAATGTTTTATTACCTATTTTTAAAAGAATTGGTCCATTTTTCTCATATATCACTGGTCCTGAAATGTGGGATGAGCAGAGAGTAGTGGTTCTCATCCTTGGCTACACAGTTAGGAGCCGCTTAGCTTTCTCAATGACCATGTCAGTTCCGTCACAGTCTTTTTGACAAAACCCAGACATCAGTATATTTTAAAGCATTTCAGGTGCGTGTTCATAAGATGCACAATGAAAGCTGCTAGGAGAAGTCACTGGGATGAAGAGAAAAAAAAAAATAGCTATAATGAAAAGAGTATGGTGCTTGTGTTCCTGTGTACTTAGGTTAATATCTGATTTATCACTAGGGAAAAAAAATCATTTTAGCTAGGCTTTTTTTTTTTTTTTAACCACACTAATTCCTGAGTCCCAGGTTGCGTATTGTAAACTGGGAATAGTATCTGCTTATGGAATTGCTGCAACATAAGCGGGTAAGGATGTGCACAGCACTTAGCATGATGCCTGTGAGAAATAGGTAGTTAATGACAAATTCCTTTTAAATGCATACATATCCACTTTATTTTAAAAAGGAGGTTACTATGGCTGGAGGAATGGCACAATGGTTAAAGCGTTTTTCTTGCAAGCGCAAGGCCCTGAGGTCAATTCCCCAACCCCACATAAACTAGGTGTGGTGGCACATGCCTGTAATCCCAGCACTCAGGAGGCAGAGGCAGGCAGATTGCTCTGAGTCCAAGGCTAGCCTGACTTCAGGAGTACCCTCGGCTACGAAGCAAGACACTGTCTCCAAAAAATAAGGTTACTGTTGTCACAATGCTGACCTGAGTACAATCATTTTAATGTGGTATACAACCCGGGAATAATCTTAAGGAGAGCATGCCCCCTTACATGATACGGAATCACCCTTGGGGGAATGTCATTGAATTACTATGCTCTAAATTTGGTAGTAAAGAGTCTGATTTTATGTATTTGTCTATAAATAGTCTTTTATACACATGATAAATGTATTGCTTTTCCAAAAATAGAAAATACGTGCTTAGGGGCTGGGCCCTGTAGCAAAGGCTGATAATCCTGGCACTCTGGGAGGCAGAGGCAGGAGGATCAGGAGTTCATGTCTAGCCAATGCTACTTAACCACTTAGTGAGACCCTGTCTCAAAATCAAAATATAAAATTGGATTGGAGATATAGCTCAATGCAGATGCTTTGGATTTTATCTTTAGTACTGCAAGAAAAAAAAATCTGATTAAATCCAGGGCAAATTCAAGTAGATCTTGCCATTTAAGGCTGTTAGCATTTGGTGAGGCCCTGTCTTCTTAAATTAGTATGCTTGCCTTATGTAATAGAATCTGTGGAGCACTGAAGACTTAAAAACCTGAAAAATAATAATAGAGTAATTATTTTGTGAGAACAAATTCAGTCCACGAAGATATTAAGACAACTGTAAATAATGTCTTTTTTAAAAACCCATGCAATTTTTTGAGAGGAAAAGTCCTTCAAGCTGGATACCTATTCTGTAACTCTTTTTATAAAAGTGGCTTCTACTGTGTTCTTGTCATACGATTTGCCATAAGCTGGACATCATGCCAAGTACTAACATACTAACATGGGAGGCACAAAGTCAGAGTGAGCAACATTGTGACGCACCTGTCAGATACCTTGATCCTTACTTCTTAGCTCACATCAGCTAGAGTTGAAATTAAGTAGAAGACAGTTCCTAACAAATAACTATATATTTTTTTTTTTTGCTTTTTCTGATATCGACATGGTGGTAGCTACCACATAGGCAAATAAGGGATCTAGGCATTTTAGTTTTGACTGTATATTGTAAGTGGGACGGTTACAGCCTGAGGATTGGCTGACTGGCTGCATTTTAATCTGTGCATAAGAAAGGAGATAGAATGTTGGGCAGTAAGATGGTTTCATTAATGAAATATTGTGGTTACTTTACATTGACAGAAATTTCATTTATGGCTTGTCATACTTTCGAGAAATGTCTTTTTAAAACAGGGTCTCACTGTGTAGTCCAGGCTGGCCCTGAACTCCCTGTGTAGCCCATGCTAGCCATGGACTCATGGTAACCCTCCTGCCTCAGCCTCCTGAGTGCTGGGGTTTTCACAGCATATTCTACTATGCATGGTTTATGTGCTGCTAGGGAATTGAAACCAAGACCTTGCACTTGCTAGACACGCTGAGCTATTCTTCGAACCCCAGAGAAATAATTT
Source organism: Ctenodactylus gundi (assembly GCA_004027205.1). Lineage (NCBI taxonomy): Eukaryota > Metazoa > Chordata > Mammalia > Rodentia > Ctenodactylidae > Ctenodactylus > Ctenodactylus gundi. Next base: position 12,406 of record PVKB01002536.1, read on the forward strand.
GTAATGAAATAGTAATTTGGAATGCATTTAAAAATTTCACAGGCTCTCAGGATCATCATTCAAAATGTTACCTATTGTATGATTATATAAAGGTCTAGAATATTTTGTTGAACTTATGCTAACCCTATGTAGCCTAGGCTGGCATAGAACTCACAGCGATCCTCCTGCCACAGCCTCCAGAGTGCTGAGATCATAAGGTGTGTGTACCACCATGCCCAGCTATTACGTGGTGCTGGGGTGTTAAACCTGGGGCCTTACACTTCCTAGGCAAGCACTCTGACATTCAGCTGTGGCCCCGCCCTCTTTTTCTGTTTTTATTTGTACAAATTCTATGTGTTTTTGCTTTTGGTAACCATGAAGATTATATAGAAAATGTTACACTTACAGTAAACCATCTCAAGCTGACAACAATTAAATCACATACAACAACTGTATAATTTACTCACCCCACCCAATATTTTATTCTTTAATGACTGAATTTATTTCATATTGTGTCTTAGTTACTTTTTCATGGCTGTGACTTAATACCCAACATGCACAATTTAGGAGAGAAAAATTTATTTTTAGCTCACAGTTTTAGAAAGTCCCAAGTCCATTCATGGGTGGCCAGCAACAGTGGAAGCACATGATGGACACAGATGTGGCGGCTGCTCTTCACAGCACTGTGAAAAGGAAGCCAAATCCTGGAAGGAAGCAGCCTATACTTTTTCCGGTTCTGTCCCAGTGACCTGCCCCTTCTGGGTCAAGCCTTCATGTTCTGCACCTTCCAGGTTTAAGCCTTCAGTCCACCATACACCTGTAATCTATAATCTACCTCATGCCTGTCTTCCACCACACACCTATAATCCACCACATGCCCATAGTCAACCCCTCCAGATCAGGCCCCCATATCCTAAAAGCACATGATTCCATAGATAATTCATAACACTTAAATACATGAGACTTTGGAGAACATTCTAGATCTAAACCACAACATATTGTAACATGTGTTCCTTGGCAATTTATTTTAGCTCTGGATATTTTAATAATTATTGTCCTATATCCTGCATGATATGGATAAAATTACTATAGTAGCTTGCAATCAACAAACTCTTTTTTTCTTTGAGCAGAGGACATATGCTTTACTGAGAAGATATGGAACAGCACGTTCTATCACCTAAGCAAGTGTAGCATATGTAAAAGTCTGTTACCCCTTAAGAGAATACCCAGTGAATTACTTTTAGTCAATATTATAAATAGTGACATAGAACTGGAAGGGGAGCCGCCACAGAACTTGCTTAAAATCAGCTCTGCTCAATCCACAGTGAATGTAGCAATGTATAGAAATGACAGAAGAGGAGCACAAATGACCGGAATCAGTCTTGTGGTGAGAGGCAACACCAGATAGGCGGATATAGTAAGGCACTCCAGTTATCTTAGTGCTAGGAGGCTGAGACAGGAAGACAGCTTGAATTTTAGGCCAGCTTGGGCTACATAGTTCAGGACTAGCCTGAACTACAGAGTAAGACCCTGCCTCAGAATAAAAGAGTGCCACATAAAGACAGCAGTGTTGTAGAGATGAAGTTCAAAAAGGTGACATGTCAGGTATCAAAAGCTGCTCCAAGATGGCGGGTCAGAACAGCCTAGGAGAAACTGGAGGGGACATCTTTTTTCACTTGAACCACACCCACAGTAGGAACCGAGACAAGTGGATGGTGGCAAATCCTAGAAAGGAAATGGAGGGGGACTTCTTGGAGTGGCAGAAGCATTTCAGTCCTACAGGAGAATGAGACCGTTGAGAAGAGAAGCAAACCTTAGCAGGGTGACCATTCTGCCACGCAGATTCATAGGCTAAACTGCCAAAGTCATTTTCAATCACTTTCAACCTCCCCCAGGATGATCTGAGCAAAATCAGTGCAAATTATTTGAAAATACAGACGTCGTATACCAGAACGATACAGGTGAAAAGGTTTGGCATTATTATTAACCAGTTGATGTATAGCATTATAAGGAAAAGTGGAAATTATTTTGGCACCCACACAAGTGATAAGAGGAAGAAGACATATTTACGGTTTACAGCTGAGCACTTTCGGTGAGGCGAAAGAAGTATCCATTCTCTTCCACCAAGACAGTCCCCGTTGCCCACAGTTGAACACAGCTGTTGTACAGAATCGCCACCTGTTATTCCTCGCACTAGCTCATTCCGTCCCCAGGAAGCTATTCACAAGTATTTGGCTCTGATTAGCCTGGTATGAACCAAAAATAGGCCTCTAGATAAAAATGGAGAAAAACTTACAGTGAGGTGATTCCAAGGCTAATGGACCCCTCCCAGAATGTACATGCACACATGCATACACACCCCCACATACAGTGTTGCTTCCTGCTTCCCCACAAGACACACGTGTAAGCAATAGGCCGAAAGGGTGAGTGGTGGTATGTTTGGAGGTCTAGTGACTAGGTGGAGGAAGCACTAGTCCCAGGTTCATAGGACACAGCACACTCATGGGGCTACAGAGCAAAAGGAGGGAACGTGACTGGACACACACATTACCATAACAGAACTCCTTAGGTCAGTACTACTTGGGATCTACACTTGAGGCTAAAACAGATCCAAGCAAGGTAGCTGAGGCTGACATAACAGTTTCTTGGAACCAGCTTGTGCAATGTACATGAAGTTAGGAGCCAGGATAGTCCTGAAGGAGATGGCCTTTTCAAAGGGTTCTGTCTTGCCAATCACAAGACTAAAGGAATTACAGACAGATCCCTAGGGTACTGATTCCTACTGCTGGGAATAGCTTGCTCAGAATGACAGGTCACTTTACGTCCTCTTGGAAGGGGTCTATTTTAAGCAGCGTGGATCCATGGTTTTATTGGAATTAAAACTTGTGGTCATCCACTCATCAATCAGGCTTTCTCCCTCTCTCTGTCCCGTCTTTCCCCTCCATACCTCCCTCCCTCTCCCTCTCTCTTTTGAGACAGGGTCTTGCTCTGTAACTCAGCATGGTTTTGAACTCACAGCCATCCTCCTGCCTTAATCTCCCAAGTTCTAGGATTACAGGCATACACCACTGGACCTGGCTAATTTTTATATGATGCTAGGGAATTGAAGCAGGGCCTTGTGCATGCTAGGCAAATGCTCTAAGCACTGAGATACACTCTTCCACTCTAGGTCCTGTCTGTATAAAACTGTTGTCCCAGGTCCTGTCTGTTTGAAGGTGTTTTACCAGGTCCTGCCTCTTTAAAACTTTTTCTTTTGAGTATCTGAAGAGCTCACAGAGTGTTGACAATGTCTGTGGGATTCACAGAGATGTCTCTTAATGTCTTTGATAGAAATCTCTCTTTGGCAGTTATGCAGCTAGCGGAGAAGTGCTTCTTTCCAGTAACTGCAATAGCTTGTGAGCCCCGGATCTGAGAGTGGACTTTGTAGGAAGCTAATGCCCTCTACTTTGGAAAGCAAATAACAGAAACCAATGAGTGCCTTACCGTAGCCTTCTCTCGCATACTGAGGCAAGGTAAGGATGCAGGATACATTGTAGTTGAGAAACTAATTCTTTTCCCTCAAAAAAAAAATATCTAGTAGAGTAAGATGTAGTGTTGGCTGCTTCAGCAGTGAGTGACACAGAACAGGAAGGCTTATATGTCATAGTACCATGTCTTCTCGTCCAGAAAACTCCTGGCTAATAGGCAGTTTGGGCAGTAAATCTTGTTTTGGCCAATCTCCTTAAACACTGAGATTATAAAACCTATTCAAATGCTTGACTATATACGTGCATCTATGTGGTTTATATATTTAATATCTTTAAACTTAAGCCCATGTATCTTGAGGAAGATGTTTTTAATATTTAATAAATGCCACATAGCATTGTTTTTTTCTTCAGGTTTAACACTCATGATTTTCTCATTTAAATTTCTCATTTGAAATGCTTCTACCTTTTTAGAGCATTAGTGATGTCATAGTAATGCTCTTGGTCTCCAGACAATAGTATTCATGAGATTGTAGTAAGTGAAAAGTAAAGTATAGAAAATGTGGTGATACTAGTTTGAGAAGGAAGTCTTCAGAGTAAGAGTAAGATTGTTACTAATTTCAGCTTCGGTGGTGGGTTTTAGAAGTTACAGTAGGAAGTCCTGTAGAAAGTGAGTATCATTACTTCTCTTTTTAGTTTTTTACTTTATTAATACTTTATTAATAATTGTGCCCATAATCATAGCTGTGGTAAAATTGAGTTGTTAATGCATCAGATTACTTGTATTTGCCATCTGTTGAGACACTCTAATGTTGCTTTTCTCTCTTCAGATAATTGGTTCATGACTTTGTTCAGTGATAATTCCTATCACTACAGAAAGAGACACTGAATGTCAACTCAACTGTACTACATCCTTGCAAGTTATCTTTAAAAAGTAAGTCTTAAGTATTTTCTCATTCCTTTTGAAAATATATGTAATGTATCTATATTCATATAGACAGGAGAACAATGGCTAGTTTCCCTTCTTTAGCTCATGGCCAGAGAAACCCTACAGTGTGGTAAGGAGAAAAAATATATTTAATAGAAAAATAGTCATTCATAGTTGTCTTAATTACTTTCTCATTGCTGTGACTCAATGCCTGACATCCATAACTTCAGGGAGAAAAGATTTATTTTAGCTTACAGTTTCAGAAAGTCACAGTCCACTCATGGCTAGGTGGCTGGACAATGGTGGAATCCCATGGTGGGGCCACAGCTGGAGCCAGAGCTGGAGCCGGTTCTCCAGATACAGAGATCCTCACAGCATCACAGAACACAGGCAAGTATGGGAAGAAATATGGAACAGCACAGGCCCCTCCAGATCACGCCCCAAATATCTGTCCCTTTCAGACAGGTGCCACATCCCAACACTGCACAGTATTCATAGGAACCTGAGGCTTTTCTAGAACATTCCAGATCCAAACCACAACAGTAGTCCTTTGTGAATTCTTACCAACTCATTTTCTTTACTTTGCATTCCATAATGGATTTTACCAGCTAAATAGTAAACAACACTTTGTTTTGATTTCAGTGTTCACTATTCTCAGATATATTATGGGCATGTGTATTAGTTTGGGTTCTTTCAAAAGGCAGAATTTACAGAAATTGTAACAGAAAGGATCTCTTAGGAAGGCTTACAAATCCGAGGATAGAGATATTCCAAGATGGTGGCCGGCATGTGCGAGAGCTGTTGTGTCCAATGGCTGCTCAGCCATGAAATAGAAGTCCCATCAGGGACTGCAGGACACACAGTGAGAGTCAGCTGTGCATCTTGGTTGTTCCAAGAACAATGGTGAAGACTGGAGCCTGAAGATCTGCAACTGAAGAGCAGCAGTAGGCAGACAGGCACAAGTCGAGACTAGAACCAATCTGTGATGAAGACCTGCAGCTTGTAGCAGGTTTGCGTCCATAGACGATTGCAAAGGCGGGGTGGGTGCTCTTCCCTCATTGGCCAACCCACAAATCACTCACAGTCTAATCCAGGCTGATTCTCAGTTCCCAATCTAGGTGTGGCGCCCAAACCTTAATCCAGGTGTGGTTCCTGATTGCTTCAAATTGACATAATCTCTCCAACAGTCACAGCACACTAATAGTTAATCTAGATAGGAAAAGGGTTAGCTGTAAGGATAAGTCAGAGGCATAATGAGATTTAAATGCTTTGTAAATATGGAGTATTGTTGATCTTTGTATTTGTAGAATGATTAGAAATTTCAGATTTTGTATTAATACTACTGTGTAGGCTTATATGGCAAATTGTTGAAGGATTTGGGCCTTGAATTGGCCGGTGAAAATATCCTTTCTACTTCCTGCTTTAAAACCCACCTTTCAGCAGCCAAGATTTCTCTTTTACACAACACAGCCCTCTAGAAATGATCATAGCTTAGCTTGTCCTACCTTTACTACAACAGTCATACAGTTATATTCATCTGTGATTTTTAGTTGAATAAATATATGTTACTTTCAGCAAGGTTTCTCTTTTTCCCCCTAGTTATTCTGTTTATTAATATGCTTTTGGGATACATAAAAGTTACATTCCACTTGTAAAAACAGGGTGTATACATATCACATCCTAATCATTTACACTTCCCTGGCCCAATAAGTTTTCTAATGTATTCTTTTTGGTTTTAATACATGGGGGATGACTGTGCTATATGAAGTATGACAGTTCAATGCCAAACCATAACCCACATATGAAAATAAGTCTTATTACTGTTACGTTATATTTGAAATATGTATTAAAGGCATTACAGCAGTTAGTGTATATTACATGAAAATGATCAGGAGCTTTGGGACAGAAGCATAATTTTACTATGACATGTCGATTATCCTTGTTACTAGTACTGAGCACTGGTGAGGATATATAGAGAATCCAGATCAATGCAAATCTTTTATATTTATTCCAGCGTAATATATGTATTGCTTTATGTGTTGTATGTTCATATATTTGTAAATGTAGATGTTTGTGTGTATATATCACATACTTATAATCATAATCATGTTTTGTTCTAGCTATTTTTTAAACTTGTAATTTTCATTTTGTTTGCATAATGGTGTTATAGAGATGGTAGCTCAAAATTTCCTTATTTACTATCAATATGTTAACTTAATAGAAAAATGTACTCTATTAATAAACAAGCTTTTGTAATATGGAAGAGAAAGGTAGAATCAAAAACCTAATAGGTTATTAAAATTCTGATTTTGACAGTTGAATAGTGCACCTCACTCACCCAACATCATTTTTCTACATCTTACAAGTTAGTTTTATTGTTATTTTTTATAATTAAGAAATACTATTCCTGCATTATTCTACATATGTATTGTTCAAGTTCTATAGCTATGCCTAAAGACTAGGAAGTTTCAAGTTATTAACATAGGTAATCAAATGGCAGCTTGAAAGCTGTACAATTGTGAACTGTTTTCCTGTTCATTTTTCGTAATACAAAGTGCAGTTTTCTACTTCTTTCTTGTCTTTGCAAGATCGTACTATGATTATGCCCGAACAAAATTATCTCCTCTTTCTCCTTACTGTAATATCTATGAGGAGATCTAAGATTACTAAGTGGGGCTTCCTGTTATTTTTATTTGAAGGACATCTTTTTCACCCAACATTTTGCATTTTGTAAATCAGTGAATTTAAGCACGTATTTAGATGGCTTTATTCCCATGTAAGTGTCCTAGCAATTCATATTTGGAAAATATTTCTTAAATTCAATAATGGAGATGTGTTGGGCAAGAGGAAAGTGAGAGGGTGGAAAGGGGAAAAGGAAGCAAACATGCTTAAGGTGTAATCTATACAAGAGCCAAGTTCTCAAGTTGAATATAATTATTAGGTATCACAAACACAAACTAATAAAATAATTCATGGAAAACACAAATAAAACAATATTAATATTCTTTATTTTTATTTTCATAAGTGATGAAAACAGGTATTATAGGCCTAGGATTAAACCATCAAATTTTAAACTTTTCATTAACATTTACAAAGAAACTTTCTGTTACAGAAGGGAAATTTCCATTTTCAAATCATGTTTATGTGGCTGGAGAAATAGCTCAGCAGTTGAAGCACTTGCCTAGCAAGAACAACGCCCGGAGTTCAATTCCACAACACCACATAAGCCGGATGTGGTGGTGCACACCTCTAATCTCAGCACTAGGGAGTCTGAGGCACGAAGATTGCCAAGACTTTGAGGCCCCTCTTGGGTACATAGTGAGTTCAGGGCCAGCCTGGAGTACAGATCAAGATCCTGTCAAAAAATAAAAGATATTGTTACACTAAAAAGGAGCTGTAGAACTTTTGCTCTATCATCAATGAAAACTGAATAGTTTATATTTTTAAAGTGTTTATTAGATATCAATCTCATTTAGCGCTCTCGAAATCTGTTTCTTACAACCTTCAGGTTTGGTTTACATGCCCTTTATTGGTCACAACTCGCCACATTACAGACAAATGTGATTGGAAACCAACCTGGAAGATCCCTATTTTTTTAAAGCTCAAATTTTTCCTAGTTACATAATCAGGAAGGTGTTTTTTTTTTTTTTTTCTTAGAAGTAATGAGAAACTAAAAAAGTACATTTTCTTTTTCTTTTCTCCAGAACGTAAAGAAAATCACTTATACCTCAGCCAGATACACTTAGAGTACTGACAGCTCAAACTGCTGAGATTGACAGCAACTAGATAACACCCGAAACAGAACCAAGGCTAAAGAAAATTTGTCATAGGCAGCTTTGTGATCCATTTTTTTCCCTTTGTGAAGCAGGTAAGAGAATGTTCCAAGACATCAGGCATAGTCATTTACATACAGTCTCATTTTATGGAATTTTTCCAAGATGTTAAAAGTTTTAATGAATGTTAAAAAAAGTTAATCTTTCTGAAATCTTTGTATAAAGCCAGGCAACATTACAAAGTATTCCATTTTCAGGTTGAAAATTTAAACATAGCATTTGTTCACTTCAAATAATTCAGTCATAATTCCAGGAAAATAAATTTTAAAATAGAATTAATCTGAGTTGTAGCTTAGTGGCAGAGCTATGTGCAGGTATGTTAGATCCTCATCAGACTTCCACCGGAAGCAGAAAAATAGGAGTGGCAAGCAGTTCTGTCGCATGGTTTATCAGTTCATATAGTACATTCATATCTGCAGTTTCCAAAAGACACTATCCAAGTCATTTCACTTTATGGATGAATTACCAGAATCCAAAAACCTGATGTGTCAGTTCAGTGTTTTCATCTTTAGCAACTGATTTGAATATTCATACAGCTTATCAAACATTATACACATTTATAATTGATATGGCTTAAAACAATAAATAGCTCCTTACATAAGGAATGTTATCAGATTATAAAATATATATTTAATTCATATATGTGAGAATTATGTAGAGATAAACAGTGGATACAGTTTTGTATTCATGCTTAATGCAAATGTGTTCTTAATTGGGCCTTGTTAAATGCTTGAACTATTAACATCTTTTGTACATATGTCAAAAATGATCATCCTGTTGGATCTGGTTATACTAAGGAAATAGGTAATAAAAAAGTTGTAAATATTTATATTGTTCTGATAGCTTCCTAGATAGGAATTATATGAATACCATCTGCACAATTATGCTTAAATTTTATATAGTTTTTACTTCTAGAATTCTGGAAAGAATACCTACTTTCAAAATGTGTGAGAAACTTTATTTACTTTAGTAGATTTATTTGCTTACTCAACTTAAGAGTATTTCAAGGTCCACGTAATCATTGTAATCATACAGGATTGCATAATTTCATTTATAGTGTTTGTATATATTATAATTTTCTGACACTCCACCAATCATAAAATTTTCTGACCATATTACATATACGTGCCATAAATATACTAAGGCTCAAAATATTATACTTTTTCTGTTATTAATTTTCATTTTGGGTACAATTTTCAGTCTCATTTTTCTTGCATTTCAGAGGAACATTCATTATTTCCTTCAACTAACATTTCCCTGAATGCTTTTGAGCATAGCAATATCCTATCCTCAAACAATCTAAGGAATTAATAGTCCAACAGAGCACTACAATAATATTCTTTAAAATGAGAGTAACAATATGTGTGAGCATGCTCTTATATATGTGAATCAAATATGTCATGTATTATTTTTAAATAGTATTACATTCAGCCCCATTGTTGGATCTAGCACACACGGACATGCAAATTAATTTATTTTCATGAAAATGAATCTCAGTGATATATTATGGTTGTTTCATGAACAAACTTATATCAAACATCATCATCATTTTATTGACTTGAAGAAAAATTGAAAAAGGATATCATTTTACATTAGCAGTAATTACAGCTCTAGCTAATCCCTGAGAAACCCTTAGCAATGATATGATACAATTATTGTGGCTTTTACTTTTCTAGAACAGGACAAGATTGTATACATTTAAATTTTATTTCCTATTACTAGCTTGGCTTATGTTGAAAGTGGGTCTACTTTCAACTTTTGCATGTGCTTTCAGTATAACATTGGTTTGAAGACGCTAATGTTTCTATTGGATATGTTTTATTTGTTTCATAGTTAATCTACCTACCAACTTTACAATGTCTGACATGAGGTTCCGTAATCTCACTTGGGATCAAGTTAAAATACTGGACCACGTGTTAGATGAAATCGTTCCAGTTCATGGAAGAGGGCATTTCCCCACAATGGAGGTAAAGCCAAGAGATATAATTCATATTGTGAAACAGCAACTCATAGAACAAGGAATTCTTGTGAAAGATACCCGACTGAATGGCTCCATAGCAAGTTATATACTTGAAAGCCATAACAGAATCAGCTATAAGGATCTTGACATTATTTTTGGTGTTGTACTTTCAAGTGATCAAGAATTTGATATTATTAAGGACACAGTTCTAGGTTGTCTACTTGACTTTTTACCAAAAGGTGTAAAAAAGGAAAAGATCACCCCAAACCTCATGAAAATTGCTTATGTGCAGAAGATGGTCAAAGTCTGTGAAAACCAAGATCGGTGGAGTCTCATCTCTCTTTCAAATAACAATGGCAAGAATGTAGAACTAAAATTTGTGAGTTCACTCAGGCGACAATTTGAATTTAGCGTAGACTCCTTTCAGATTCTTTTGGATCCGCTTTTAGACTTCTACAGTGACAACAATGCTAAGCTAACCAAAGAGTCCTGTCCTGTTGTGGTAGCTGAATGTATGTATGGGAATTTCGAAGAAGCAGTGAAACATTTGAATTGCAAGCTTATATCTACCAAAAAACCTGAAGAAATTAGAGGTGGTGGCCTTCTGAAGTACAGCGACTTGTTGGTTCGTGATTTCAAACCAGCATGTAAAAAAGAAATCAAAAAGCAGGAGCGTTATATGTGTTCCAGATTCTTCATTGATTTTCCTGATGTAGCACAGCAGCAAAGAAAAATAGAATCATACCTCCACAACCATTTCATAGGTGAAGATAATAACAAGTACCAATACCTGAAAACTTTGTATAAAGTTGTGAATCAAAGCACTGTTTGCCTCATGAATCGTGAAAGAAGCCAAACTCTTGACATGATCATCCTTATGGCCTTAAAACTACTTGGAAAACATAATGTTCTGCCCAGTACAGAAAATGTGGTATGCTTTTATCAGCCTGCTCCATACGTTTTTCCTAATGGAGAGCATACTCATTTTTGGACACCATATGGGCCATCACCCACTGTTTTTCAGCTGTTTCAGTCAATGCCCTTTAATGCACCCCAGTAGAATGATTTAAGAAAACACAAAGAAGTGTTGCCTTACTAAATGCTTCTTAAAGGAACATTTCCAAATTCTATAAAATTTAAGATCTATTTGGTTTTGGTAGACTTAAAATTTTTCATCATTTACAGCTTAAACCACCATAGTAAATATAGAAATACGATGTTTACTGTGAGCTAAGTCCAGGTGGTTTTCAAATATTACTGACTCATAATAACTTTGAAATGTTGAGAAGTACTTAAAATTATTTTCTGATTTTGTTAAGATTTTTGAATTTGCTATGACAACTACATTAGAGATGGCTTCATCATTGACTACAATATGAAAAACCCATGTTTCACAATCCAGAAGATGTGTCATAATTTTCATATTTGGTCAGTTTCTTTGTTACATTTCATTTTTTTCTAGTGAATGATAACTGTCAATATGTTTTCTCAGTATTTAATGTAAAGTCATCATTTCAAAGAAAAGAGATCAGAAGATATGAAAGTCCCAAACTTTGTAAACACTTATTTTTTCCAGTTAAATTAGTTGAGTTCAAAGTTTCTGCTATAGGTTGAAGAACTAATGGAAAAATTATCCTCGAAAACACTGGGCATTAGTAATTCATCATCTGTGCAGTTTGACATTTAGCCATGTTGTGGATCTGGAAAATAATTCTGTACAACTGTACAACTAATACTGTGACCAGTTATGTGGACCTTTTTTCTCATTTTTTCCTCTAAATAACTTTAAAAGAGTAAAATGGCCAGCTCTAAATGTGAAAGTCATCTATCATTGTCTACTAGGAAGAAACTATGAATAGCAAAAAAGGGACTCGTATGACCTATTAAACCAACATCCTTAAATGTCTTGAAACATTTGGTTTTAGTCAGTAAAAGTACTTTTATTATAAATAAATGAAACACTTTTTCATTTTGCTTTACCAAATATTTCTAACAGGCAACAAAAATGCTTCCTCAGTGCTGGCTTTTTTCATAGTGGTGTAGCCTATTTCTATTCAATGATTAGCATATATCTAAATTTCTGCTTACTGTGTCACATATGCCACTTCAAAATCTACCAAAGGGATTAAAGCTGTGCTCATCTCCTGTGATGAAAGTAATCCCTGACCAATATTGTCTGTGATGATAGAAGGGGAGTTTTTCCTGAGTGAATATTGTAAAAACCAATAGAGAATTTCAAGTTTCTGATTTTGTCTGAGTTTTCATCAACCATCATTTTTTATGACAGTGGGACGTAACACTCATATTTGAAGAATCTGTCACTTAAAGACTGTTAAATTTGTGTGCAATATTGAATACAAGAAATAACACCTTATATGAAGTTTTCAAATAACCACTACTTCTGACATATTTTATACCACAGCACTAAAAGCCATCAATAGATCTTAAATAGTTATTTGCATAACACCAGATTCTGAATCTATAAAATATATTCACTCTCCTAATTTAGGGGGACAAATAAAGAATTTATAAGAACTATCTTTAAAATAAATTTTATGAATCTGGCTGCATAATGTATTGGTATAATTTCATCCCTTAGATTACTCTTTCTTCCTTTATCATACTCTGTTTTCATTTAGTGAGAGTATATGTACTAGAGTAAATTATATATTAACAGAACAATTCCAAAGATATAGGAAAGGTACTTAGGGATAAAAGGATTGTTTTAGTGGTGTCACTGATAAAGTTTCAGTATTTCCAAGAGTATCATTTTGTAATAAGTAACAGAATTCTGAAGCTGTTTGCAAATACTTTGTACTTTAACTCCTGCAACTTCTTTTGACCACACTGCAAGCAATAACTTCACTGCATTCTCCTGAAGTTTTAAGTCGTGACAGGACTAGCAGGAAAGCTGCATGCTTTCTTTCCACAGTAGAATTGGTGTCTGAGATTCACTCAGAGAACCAATCCAAACCTGTCAAATGGGAATGATATTATAGAAGAGAAACCGATAGCATTAATTTTATGGATTTCTTTTAATATATACTGTCACTAATCTAGGCTTTCCTTTGCTTCCAGACAATCATAAAAATATTTCTCTTCAAAACTTAAGGATTATGTACCTTTCTTGAAAAACAGTGAATTAAATTCTGCTATTTAGGATAATAATTAGGAAAGGTTTGCTTGTGAATAAATGAGTGCTGTCCTATTCGCCTAAAAGAATTAATAGAAGTTATTTTCAAAAAACTCATTTTAAAGCCTGAGTCACTTTATTACCATGGAGAAACTGCAGTGTCTTTAACTATTTCATCTGTGACCGATTTTTTTTCTACAAATCCCAGAGTGAATTTTAATCTAGTATGGCTTCTCCTCACTCCAGAAACCTAACCAAAGCTTAAAAAGAGAAAAATAATTTGATAACATGAAAGGAATTTGGTGTCTGGTGAAGATACATATTCTTTTAAATTGAAATATTTTTAATTTTATAAATACCCACAAATTACTATTAAAGGTCTAGTTGTTGGCTGTTTATACCTCTGTAATGTGAAAAAAGTAGAATGTTTATATATCTTCTGATACCTCAGGCAAAATCTCAGCAAGTCTATAAATTGGCTTTTCTTTTATATATATATATATATATATATATGGAAAAATGGACTTCCTACGCTGGATATATGGACTTTCTATGCTGTTGCAGCGAGAAAAAAGACCTATATTTTAACATTAAGCAATTTAGAATTTTTACTGAATAGAAAAGTTTTAGGTGCCTTTTTGTCTTACTGCTCATGTTACCAAATTTGGTCTTTTAGTGTAAATATATTTGTGTTCTTAAGAATTTACTGTACAAGAAAATTTTCAGTAGTCTTTTTGAGAATAAGATGTTTAACATATATAAGTGATATGTATGTTTGCCTTAACATTTGCTATCAGTTATATCAAAATATATTTTTACAATGTTTTATAGATCTGGGACTTGTATGCACTGTTTTTGAAAATACATTGCTTTTGACAGAAATTAATGTTGTATGAATAGTGCAGGATAGTTTTTCATGGCAATTATTTTTTCAATTATAATTGTACTTTTTATGACTTATACCTCTATATCTATATTATTTGCTTTATTTTTATGTATTACGTATAAAAATGCTGCAGATACTGTTCATAGATTAAAGAGAATTTTGAAATAAAATCATATAAACTTTGAAATGGACACATACCTGTTATTTCAAATACTGCTGAGTTAATTGTTTATAGTGTTTTCAAAAAATACTTGAAGACTTTACTTTGGTATTTCTGTAGAATGTCAACTGATTTCATCAGAGATTGCACATGTTAAGAATAGGAGTGGTCTGACTTTAGTATATATGGCTCAGTCTGCATAATTGACTTTTACCATTTATGGCAGCTGAACTAACATATGACACCATCCAACAAATAATACTGTCCACATATCAAATAACATAAATGATCTTCATTCATTTCTATAACTTCCTTTGGTTTTACATTTGTAAAAATTACTTGCCATATCTCTCTCAAATGCATATTTACAGCACATTAAATAATAACATACTTGGTAAAATAAAGAAAATTGCAGAATCATACAAATAATTAGATCAAGATTGTATTACAGTTTATTGAATCCAACTCCACCCCACCCCACCCCTGCACATCCATCTATATCAAACGTTTTGCAGTGTCAGCGTATTAGGTCTGTGTACGCTGAGCAACTATTCAAGCAATTATAAATGATCACTGTAAAGAGTGAAAAATAATTTTTATTGCAGCCTTTATTAGAATAACTTGCAGTAAAAGTAACTGGAGAGAGAGAAAGCACAATACTTAATAATTTTAGAAAAATTTAAACATTTTTAGCAACAGTCTAGCCACTCTACAGGTTAACTATCTAATGGGAGATAGGGTTCATCTGTATTGCTTAGGGTTTCAGGAGAGGCAAAGTTAACAAATTACAAAGGGGATTTATTTGGAGGGCATAGAGTCTGAGGAGAGATGTATTCCAAAATGGCGGCCAGCATGTGTGAGATCTGAAGTGTCTGGTGGCTGCTCAGACGTGAGGTAGAACACCCACCTGAGATTGAAGGACAGCCAGTGCAAGTCGGTTGCAAATTGTCGTTGCTCAGAGATCAAAGGCGAGGACCACATACTGGAGCCAGTGTGTAAGAGAAATCAGCAGTGTGTAGACAGGAGCAAGTTGATGTCTGTAGAGAATCATGAAGGCTAGAGCCTTCCCAGGAAAAACTAATAGTCTTTCATCTTCCCTCTTACTTAGCTCAAGCTGCCAGTTAGGCCACCCACATCTGGAGTGGCTGTGAGGTCACTCACAAACACCTATAAGAGCCACACTGGGTATTTTCTAATCTAAACATACTGCCTTCTTTGGTCAAAATCCCTCCCCCCTTGTCAACGTGACAACCATACATATCTCCATAACCTTACTTAACTTCCAAATACAATAGCCTGGTTTCTGATTACACCTAACGTAGCACTATTATCCTGTAGACAAATGAAAATGAAAAAAACTTCCTCCCCACAGTAGAAAAGAGAGTTCCCCTTTGCAAGATGCTTATTCTCCTGACATTCAATTACTGAAATGTTAAAATGTAACTTAACAAATTCCTGTGTTAAGGCAATATATATATATATATATATATATATATATATATATATATATATGCACGTAAAAGCATGATGACAGCATATGAAAGAAATTCTGATTACAATCCTCATTTCAGCAACTGGTTACATGGTTAAGCTGGTGTTTATAACAACCATCTACTGTATTGCCATGGTCTTTAGCAAGCACCTCAGCAGCACTTGGTGATTTTCCTAGTGAGGTGACTCAGACCTTTATTCCTGAAGGTTCTGGGTCATCTTCCATCTTGTCTGGATTGGGTTATACCTGTTTCATATTTGGCTTTAATAATAGGGCATGGGATGGGAATACTAAGAGATTGCCTAAAACATCTCCTGGCAGTCCACGCGTATTGCTTCTTGCCTTCATTGTGGAGTATTAGTACAATTTCCCTTTGGTAGTCTGGAATAGTCACCCCTGCTAATACTGTTAACGCCCTCTTAAGCTCGTGGGTCCAAAATGACCAAGGAGAAGTCTTCCAGTTTAATGAAAGTATTGTTGTACCTCCGGGTACAAGTCTTCCCCCTTCTGGAACAAAGGCTTCTAGACAAGCAGGGCATAACATTGAAAGAAGAGGAAGCAAAAATTAGTTGGTCACTAGGATGGTGAGTGGTACCATCCTTATCTCCACCACTTGATTCCATGGGCTATGGGAGAGACAGTACCATATATTTGTCATTGACTCACAGCATGTGCAGCCTTCTGATGAACCTTGTCCCAATCCTACGGAGCATTACCACCTAGCTTACACCGTAATTGTGTCTTCAAAAGGCCGTTCAACAGTTCTCAGTCCAGCTGCTTCTGGATAGTCTGGAACATGGTAAAACCAGTGAATTTCGTGAACGTGAGCCCACTGCCACACTTCTTTTTCTGTGAAATGTGTTCCTTGGTCAGAAGCATTGCTGTTTGTTGGAATACCATGATGATGGATAAAGCATTCTATAGTCCATGAATGGGAGTTCTGTCAGAAGCATTACATGCCTGAAAAGCAAATCCATAACCAGTGTAATTATCCATTCCTATGAGGACAAAATGCTGTCCTTTCCATGATGGGAGTGGTCAGTATAATCAGTTTGCCACCAAGTTGCCGATTGATCACTCTGAGGAATGATGCCATGTCAGAGACCCAGTGTTTGTCGCTGCAGTAGGCAGAGTAGGCCTTGAGCAGTGGCTATAACCAAGTCAGCCTTGTTAAGGGGAAGTCCCTGTTGTTTAGTCTATGTATAAACTCCATCCCTGCCACCATGGCCACTTTGTAGAGGAAAGAGGTTGACTGCTCTTTAAGATGAGTCATTCTGTCCACTTGATTATTAAAGTCCTCTTCTACTGAGGTTACTTTTTGGTGAGCATTTACATGGGACTCATATATCTTTATATCTTTTGCCCATATGGATAGTTCTATCCACATACGTCATCCCAAAATGTCTTTCTCACCAGTCTTACAGTTGATTTACTTCCATGTCCCAGACCAGCCAGCCAGACCATTGGCTACAGCCCACAAATCGGTATATAGTCACTCATCTGGCCATGTTTTTCTTCCAAACAAAATGTGTGACCAGATGCACTGCCCATATTCTGCCCTCTGAAGACTTTCCTTCGCCACAGTCCTGCAGGGAAGTTCCAGAGAGTAGCAGTAGTGCCTCAGCTGTTCACTTCTGCGCAGGGCCTGCATAACACACAGAACCATCTGCAAACCAGGCCCTATTCTCTCTTCCTCTGTTAACTGATCATAAGGTACACCCCATAAATCCATGAGTATATGCTGGGGGACAGGCAGTTTAGCAAGAGTAGGCACCATGGGCACTTGAGTCAGTTTGTGTAATTTACTTGTGCCTTCTTCATGATGGACTGTTGTTGCACATGTCCAATTTTATGACTTGAAGGGCCAGACAACACCCAGTTCATTATGGGCAGCTCAGGTCTCTTAGTAACCTGTCATCCCATGGCCAAACATTCAGTTTCCACTAAGGCCTCGTAGCAGGCCAGAAGCTGTTTTTCAAAGGGAGAGTAGTTATCTGCAGATGATGGCAGGGCCTTGCTCCAAAATCCCGAAGGCCTCTCCTCTGGTTCACCTATGGGGGGCTGCCGGAAGCTCCAAACAGCATCTCTCTGCACCACTGACACCTCATGTACCATTGAATATGCTGGGTCATATAGTCTAAGTGGCAAAAAAGCCTGCACAGCAGCCTGGACCTGCTGCAGAGTCTTTTCCTGTTCCAGGCATTACTCAAAAGTAGCAGCTTTCAAGTCACTCAATAAATTGGTCAGCCAAAACACCCATCAACAGACCAGTGGATACACGAACTGTGGTATTTATCCACAATGGAATACTATGCATCTATAAAGTCCAACAGCGTGGAGGCTTTTACGGGCAAATGGAAGAAACTTGAGAACATCATGTCAGAAGCAGAAAGTGAAACATCGAATGGTCTCTCTTTAGTCAACTAAATTTACAGTAAGAGCTTGAACTTGCTTTTTAGCAACTTCAGCCCTATGACTAAAGTAGAGAAGATTCTCCTCCAGATCACACTTAGAAACTTTCAAGGTGTTTTATGTGTCTGGTGTTGGGGATTTGAATCCTTGAGCTCATTGTTCTTCACAAATGCTCTCTACACACTGAGAAGAATTCAAGTTTTGATGCATGTCTGGAGCTTATTTCTTTCCTTCTCTAGTTTTTCCAAAGATGTGAGTAGCCAACCAGCATCGTTATGTTTTTGACTTTTCTAGAAGTGCTCAAATATATTATATACAGAATTATCAAATGTGTCACATCTCACAAATGGAGAATTAGAGTAATCAAAGTGATCCATTTTCTATATTAATTTAAACAGTTTACACATTAAGTTAGGAGAGGCTGAAGCAACCTTAGGCCTCATAAAACTACATAGCCAACCCTGGAAATCGCTATAAACTTTAGAGGAAAATATTGTTATAATTCTGTCTTTTGAGAACCACTCCAGGCACCATAATCTTTATTGGTTAGGGTTCCGGGAAGGGCAGAATTAACAGAAATTATAAGGAAAGGGGAATTATTTGGAGGGTCTACAAATCTGAGGAGAGTGTCCAAAATGGCAGTCAGCGTGAATAGCCATTGCAAGTTTGCTGCAAATCAGTGTTTTCCAAAGAGCGATGGTGAAGACCACAAGCTGAAGTGAATCTGTGATGGAGACCCGTGGCACTTAGACAGGAGCAACTCCATGTCTGTAGACAACTGCAAAGGCCAGAGCTTTCTCAGGAAAAGTGACAACCCTTTTTTATTTTGTTCAAGCTTTCAGTTGGGCTGCCCACATCTGGGGTGGGTGTTCTCCCCTCATTTTTGGGCCTTCAAGTCACTCACACACACACACACACACACACACACACACACACACACACAGCAATAAGCTCCACCCTCTGTGTTTCCTAATCTCAAATTGACATAATCCCTTCCACAGTCACAATCACTGTATCAATAAATACCTTTATAATAAAGATGGGGCATTTTCTCTACATAATGTAATCAATTTATGTTGACCAACTGAAATTGCCTCATTTCTATCTGGTCTTTAGTTATTGGCTCTTCAATTTATGGCTAAATATGTACTGTTCTCTTAAAAAATCTCTTCAAACCTTCCATGAATTTGTTTGTTAGTTCCCACACTCAACTTGAACTCATTCATGAGAAATACTTTTCTGCCTCTGAGAAATACGGGCGTAAGCTGGCTCAGTCACAGTGTGAATATAGACACATTGCAGCAACTCTGTTTTACTATACCTCTATTAAATTGGAATAGTAGACATAGGAAGCCCTGGGCTTATTCTGCTTCTCAATATTTTTTCTACTATGCATAAACTACAGATTTGATAACGTATTGAAACACATGGCTTGGAGAGCCAATGGCCGTCTGTATCACTCTGGCCTCTTTCCTCCCTCCCTCTTGCTCTCGTGCTACACTTTCCACCTGCCCACCTCCATAGACTCATTTCATTCTTAGCACTCCATTGCCTCTCTTCCTACCCTCTCTCTCATGTTGGGGTCTTTTTATGAAATTATTTTTGTGAACTTCATAAGACGGACATCTGTCAATAGTCAGACTTTTGTGTTTGGTCCACTTGACTGAACTTTGTTGACTCGGTATGGCCCCATTTTCTTTCAAATGCTTCATTTTTTTTTTCTTTATGGCCACATAGTATTCCATTCTGTATAGATATAATACTTTAGATAGAGGGTTAATATCTAGAATATATAAATAAAAAATGCCTAAAGTAAATAACTCCATCAAGATGTGGTCAGTGAAGTGAAAAGAAACTTCTCAGAAGAGGAAATACAAATGGCCACCAAGCACATGGAAAAGTGTTCAACATCCCTGGCCATCAGAGAAATACAAATTAAGGCAGTGTTGAGGCTTCATCTCACCCCAGCAAGAATGACTTGCGTTAAGAACTCAAGAAAAAAAGTGTTGGCCATGTTGTGCAAAAAATGAACACATCTACATTGTTGGTAGACTGTAATCTGGTTCAACTGTTATGAAAAACAGTCTAGAGATTCCTTAGAAAGCTGAAACTAGAAATCTCACTTGATCCAGATACAGCTCTACTGAGCATCTTCCCCAAAGAAATAAAGTCATCATACCAGAAACACACACACATATTCATGTTTATAGCAGCACAATTCATAGTAGCTAAATCCTGTAAACAACCTACTTGTTCAACTACAGAGGAGTGGATTTAAAAAAAAAAGTTGTGATGTCTATACTCAATATTTTATTTGAAGAGTGACTCATAGATTCTCTTTTCTCATAAGCTCTTCAATTCTTCCTTGATCTTTATCACCCTTTTATCGTGGAAATTTGAGTTGGGGACCGTGGCAGTTTGTCCTTTATTCCTATTACCTTCTTGTTCCACCTCTTACTCATACTCTCAGTGTGAAAAATAGTCCCGGGGACAAGACACAGTGCTTTTGACTGGAGACATATTGTCATCTAACGTTACTATTTATGCTTTACTTTTTTCAAAGCTTTGCTTTTTAATAACAATCCTCCCCTGAGTATGCTGTGAGTAAATGCATTGAGGTCTAGTTTGGATAGGCAAGAGTACTGAGTAAACAGTCACAACTCGTAATAAAAACGCACAGGTAAATGTATATCATTTTTAAAATATTACACAAATATTAGTAGAAACTAAAAGGATGGGAACCAAGATCTGGGAATTACTTCAAATGTATGTTACAGAAAAACCTTAGGTCTAGGGTATGGTCACAATAATAGGATAGTAAGCCAAGTTTTCACTTTTGTGTCTTAAATGTGTCTTTTTCACTGATACGACTATCATTCTATCTGCCCTTCAGTACCATTTCAGTTAATTTCTAAGGTTCACTGGTTATTTGTGCTTTCAGACCATCTGTACTTTCTTTTCGTATTCCGTGCCCATTCTAGTTGGAAAGGAAAAATACATTCCCAGCATTTCTCCCTACTCATAGATGCGTGCTGCTTACACTGCCCCTGATTTAAATCCTGATTAACTCCTGCACATCGTGGGCCCACTAGAATTCTGTATTCCTAGGACATTGAAAATATGACACGTGAGTGGAACAACCAGGACTGCTAGGCACACATTGGGCTTACCTCTCCTCCTCACACACATGCTCTATTGCGCCATCCCAGTAAGAGCAAGAAGGGTAGTATGGGTAAGAAACCCAGTGGAGATAACTAAGAATTTGAAAATGCCAATAAATGAGTAAAGTACAAGGCCCTTCTGAACATGAGGACCTATGCGGTTGTAGAGGTCACACACTCATGACACCGGCCCTGTTTCTGAAAGAAAAATTAAATGAGGTATGAGGTTACTTGAAAATGTGTAAAGCATTGAGAATGGAAACCTGCATTTGGTTGCCATAATAAGTTTTCAAGCATTTAAGCCATTTTATGCTAATAAACTAAAGCACTGCATTTCAATACACCCAGATAATTAAAAAATAAGGCATTTTCTCTCATATGTGGAAGCTAGAATAAAAACCAATGACCTGAAATTAGTAGCGAGACTACAGTGAAGTGGGAGAGATGGTAGGGAGACTACTGAGAGGATGGATATAATTAAAGCCTGTATGTAAATGTCAGTTAAACCATGAATATGCATTAATCATTATAAATCGTTTTTTTTAAACTCCCCCAGCCAAGTAAACGAGTAATCATTTTTTGCTGGATGACGAGTGTTGTGTCTTGTAGAGTGACAGAGATGTCCTTTCCGGCAGCTACAGAGTGGGCAATACACTGAAGAAAATAAAGAGGGGACGGGAAGGAAAGAAGTTTAGAGTAAGTACTCGTACTGTTGCATGTGTTCTTCACTTAATGGATAGGCTAGGGTATCAAGACAGAAAGGGAAATGGTGCTTGCACCTTTCTTTTTAGTCTTATTACCTTTGTTTTGTGCACTCGATTATTTTGCCCATAAACTCATCATGGACACCAATAGTGTGTCTAAATGTAAATGTGGAGTGAGTTCTCGTCTCTGAGAATGAATGAAAGATTCTCATGATATTACATTCCAAACACTTTCATGTCTGTGAATGTATTTTGTGAATGGAAGCAATACATTATCCAGGGTAATAAGATATTAGTTCATATTAGTACTCGGGAGTGGAGGCCAAAGTACTTAACGAGTGTGAGTTTTCTCTTTATGGCCTTTCACTTCACATAATTCAAGTGTCTCTACTTTATTAAAACTGAGATTAGGTCAGTATATATTTATACTCCAATATTTAATTCTATTTTGGAAATTCGTAGGCCAACAGCTTTAAACTGCGTACTTAAGACTGTATCTTTACTACAGTAAGGTCATCTTGGGGGTGGGGAAATTAATAACATTTGTGGCAGAGTGTACTGCTGCTTTCATGTATGTTGACATGTCTGAACCCTTTAAATCAGTTATATATTTAATTTATTTGAGGCTTTCCTAGAGTTCAGAATAAAAATTGTGAGTAACTCAGAATTAAAATCCTCCAAGCAGTTGGCATAAAATAATTTTAAACTACAGAAATGTCCTATGAACTACATTTAAAATTGGTACAAGCAGGCTTTGCCTTTTTGTGGCTGCTTTCCTGAATGGCAACAGGGCATCAAGAATTTTATGCCTAATTTTTAAGACAGAATCTCTGGGAACATACAAAAGAAAAAATCAGAAACTTGGCATAAACTTTGTAAAAGCTAGTATAATATTTTTCTGAATCTTCAGGACCATTATTATTACATTTGAGTGTACTTATGACTTTTCTTACTGTCACTGAATAATTTTGATTTAATGTGATTTCTTCTTACAGTTTTTGTTTATTTCTTGATGGTGATGGTCGTGGTGGTGTCAGGAATCAAACTCCAGGCCTCTCACCTGCTAAGAAAGCACTTTACCACAGAGTTAATCCTCAACCCTACTTTTGAGTCTTCATAACAACATGAGTTGCCATATTTAAGTCAGGAATTGAGATCACCAAACTTATGGTCAATTCCTTCATAGGAGGAACTCATTTCTACATGTCTTCAGAGAGGGTCGAAAAACATACTAGTCACTGCATCTGGATGGAACAGTTATTCCAACTCTCTTCCAAATGTCAAAATGTTGGATACCATATTTGGCCAGTTTATAATCCACAGAGTGAAAGAAAAGCCTCACATTTTCTCGTCTTGAGTGAAAGCATTGGATGTAACATACCTGATAGATACAGCCCATGCCTGCAATGTCTGGTTTAGATGGGCATTGACCCAGTAGGAACAGCTATGCCCTACAATGGCAGTTCCTTCCCCTCTAACCACTTTCAGTATAATCTGTCTCATATGGTGCTAGCTGCAGTCACTGGCCCTGAGATGCTCCTGACACGATCCTGAACTTTCTATGGTCAGAGCTGGAAGTAATTTAGCATTCCAAACTTTTTATATCCAGAACAGCTGCTCTTGCTGTTGGCAGCTGGACAGATCTAGAAACTTAGCTCCTCAGCCAAGCCTTTGGGTAGTTATGTTTTAAATATTGTATCACAAAAATGTTGAAACACACAAAAATTGTATTATGACTTTTCTTACTGTCACTGAATAAAAACAGTATCAGTGAGCACTCTATTGCCACTACGTAGAATCTGCAATTAGTATGTTGCTAAATTTGGGACACATCTTTCAGTGACTACTAAAATTGAGATGAGTGTGACTCAGAATATCCTTTTTCTCCCTTTTATTGATATGTATAAGTGCAAAACTTAAAATTTACATTGATATTGAGCTATTGTGCAAATATCACCTCTCTCTTTTCAACCCTTCCCCCCAGCGACCCCCCCATTATTTCCCACATTAAATTCCATGAAGTAATTGTGATCTGGGTTTCTCATATCAGACAAAACATTCGATATTTCACCTTCTGCTTCTGACTCACTTCACTAAGCATGATGGTCTCAAGTTGCCTCCATTTACCTACAAAAGCCTTCAACCTATCAGTCTTTGTAAATGAGTAGTATTCCATTGATCTCTTGATGGGTATTTTGGTACTTTCACATTTTAGCTGTTGTTAGTTGTGCTGCTATGAACATGGGTATACATGTATCTCTGTTATGTGTTGTTTTTAATTCTTTGGTGAATATTCCTAGGAGAGGTATAGCCAAATCAAAGGGGATATTTATTTCCAGTCTTTTGGGAGTTTACCATACTGCCTTTCATAGTGGGTGTACCAGTTTACATTCCCACCAGCAGTGCAGGAGGGTTCCTTTTTCCCCACAGCCTCGCCAGCACTGATTGCTATTTGTGTTCTTGATATCTGTCAATCTCTCTGGGGTTAGATGATATCTTAGTGATGTTTGGATTTGGATTTCTCTAATTGATAAGGACGTTGAACATCTTTTCATGTATTTATTGGCCATTTGGACTTCTTCACCTATGAACTGCCTATTTGCATATTTTCAATAGGGTCTTTGATGAGGGGCTTCCTTTTCTTCAGTTCCCTGTATATTCTGGTTATGAGCCTCCTATCTAAGGTATTGGTGGCAAATATTTTTCCCAGTGTGTCTGTTCTCTTTTTACATTGTTGATAATTTCCTTTGCCATGCAGAAACTTTTTAATTTGACATGATCCCATTTGTTAATAATAGTGGCTATTTCTTTTGTTTTTGTTGTCTTATTAAGAAAGTCTTTGCTACCCCTATATCTTTTAGATATTTGCCTAATTTGTCTTCTAGAAGGTTCAGTGTTTCACTTTTAATATTTAGGTCTTTGGTCCACTTTGATTTGATTTTGGTGCATGGTGACAGCTGTGCATCTAGAGTCATTCTTCTGCATGTGGTTGACCAGTTTTCCCAGCACCATCAGTTGAATGGCTGTCCTTTTTCCAGTGTGTGCTTTTGGCTCCCTTCTCAAAGATTAAGTAATTGAGGGTATTTGGGTTTGTCTCTGCTTCTTCAATTCTGTTCCACTTGTCTGTCTGTTTTTGTGGCAGTACCAAATTGTTTTTACAACTATTGCTTTATAGTATAGCTTGATGTCTGGTATTGTAATGCCTCCTGCCTTGGTCTTGTTACTCAAGATTGCTTTGGCTATTCTAGGCCTCTTTTGGTTCTAAGTGATTTTAAGGATTATTTTTTCAAGTTCTTTGAAAAAATTTGTTGGTATTTTGATAGGAATTTCATTGAATCTGTATATTAGTTTTGGCAGTATAGTCATTTTGACTATATTGGCTCTTCCTATACAAGACCAGGGGATGTCTTCTCATTTTCTGATGTCGTCTATAACTTCTTTCTTCAGTGTAATGTAGTTTTCTTTATATTAGTCCTTCACTTCCTTGGTTAGGTATACTCCAAGTTATTTAATCTTTTGCTGGGTTATTGAGATTGGATGGCTCTTCTGAGCTCTTTCTTAATGAGTTTTCTGGTGGTGTAGAAAAAAGCTATTGTTTTTTTAGTATTGATTTTGTAGCCTGCAATTTGTTTGAATTTATTATTTCCAAGAGTATCATAGTAGAGTTTGGGGGATTTTCTTTGTAAATAATCATATAGCCTGCAAATAAGGATAGTTCGACCTTCTCTTTTCTGTTGCAAATTCCCTTTATTTCTCGTTCTTTGTTGGGGTCTCTGGAGTCCCTGGCCACTGTTGGCCACTGACGATCAGGAATCAGCGAAGTCTTGGGGAACAGGGTCTCAAGCGGCGTGAGTAGGACAGAATCACACCCAGGAGGCTGAATCAGTGTTAACAGCCCGTTTATTGGAGGTGAGGGCCAGGCTTATAAGCAGTTGAAGGGAGGAGGGTCAGCCAGGGCTAGGGCAAGGGTCATTCACTGATTGGAGGGATTTTGGGATCTGAAAGTAGCCTAATTTGCATGACAAGTCTTCCAAAACCTTACTATGTGATTTCTGGTGAGGGTCTGGAAGCAGGGGAATATCAGGAATTTGGGTAGGATGAAACCTGTACTGTGGGCCATCCTGGGCCTGGGATAATAGGGAGTGGCTCCACTTCTGTGGGTCTTAAGAAACAAAATTATCAGGGTATGAACCTCCTTCTACCTACAATCATCCTAGGCCTAGTTAGGGTCCCACAAGTCTCCCTCTGTTTTTATAAAAGGGCAGTGTCATCATACAGTGTAAGTCCAATATATTCTCCAGTCATCTTAGCCAAGGTTTGATAATGTACTAGGGCATGATAGCTGTAATCTTTGTGATTTTGGTCAATTGTTGGTGGAGGAATTGGACCAAACAAGGGGCTAAGAGTAGCAGGGTACCAATAACAAGTAGGGGCTGTAAAAGGGGAAGGAGTTAGGCGATGAGAGGGCTAGAGAACCAGGTAGATGTATCGGGTTGGTAGTGTCTAATTAGCTCCTTACGGAGATTTTTAAGGGTTTTACATTTTGTTTCACTATGTTGGACTCATTGGCATAAAAGCAACACTCCTCCCCCAAAACAACACAAGCCCCCTATGTTCAGCATTATGAGGTCCAAAGTACTCTGGTTTTGGAGCACAACACCCGCTTGGGATGTCCTTTGTCTCTGGAGGGAATCTAGGCTATTGGTGGTGGACACCGTGGCCTAGTCAAGTCTATCTCAAAAGTCCCGGCAAAGTGATGAGTTTGAATGCATGCTGTGGTTGCTGCTCCTGAGGCACTAAGCGAGAGTGTCAGGCAGAGTCCTACCAGCATAGGGATGAAGACTTCTCTCGGTTGGAGCGAGTGGAATGCTGGAGGGCTGCTTCTTCTTCTTCATAGAGATAAACCTGAGGGACTATTATCACAGGGGTGCAGAAGGTCAAAGTGGAGTCACTGACACAAGACCGAGCTCATCCTCCACACCACAGCAGTGTGGGGGTTTTCACACGGCGTGTTCCTGAAAGAGACTCCTTTACAAGACAGCGGGAATCTGTGGGCTGTGCGGCATGGAGACATAGAGGGATATGGGGGGGGGGGGGGGTGGAGTCAAAAAGAGAGATGCCCAGGAGGTCAGGTTGGGTGGAGTCTCTCATGTCTGTTGGAGGAACCAAGGAAGCGTTAACAGGAACTGCTGTAAGTAATGGGTGGGTGATGGAGGCATAGAAAAAAGTTAGAGGTGTTAGGATGGCTGGTGAAGGGGCAGATGTCAGCTACATACTGAATGTACTGAGTCCAGGTGACAACAGTGTGGATTTTCCGGGCGACTTGTTTTTCCTGTGAAAGAATATGGTGATGGGTGAGTACAGGACGGGAGGTGGGAACAAGCTGCTGGGAGATATGTATGTGTGCCACAGGGTGGCTGGCATAACCGTCAGGGTAGAGTTTTCCCATTATTCCAGACCGCTACTGTCATGCCAGGGGTCAAATATAGTCAGGGTAAAAATGGGTGTTTTTATTTGTAAAAATACTGTCTCAGCGGCCTGGTGCAGACCCCTCGATCTGGCAAGACCAAGAATAGCATCCACCATAGTAATGAACAACAGTAAAACAGTTGGAACTTGTTTGCCTGTGGGGGAAGCACATGTAAGGGCTAAGGGTGGTAGAGGTAGAGTTGGGATAAATGGGTACAGTGTGGTAGCACCCTTGATTGTGGCAATCAGCAGATCCAATGAGCCAATTAACTAACTCCCTGATAAGTCTCCCTGATGAAAAAACACCATTGAAAAGTATTGGGAAGCACTATGGAAGCATCAGCCATGGAAGGAGCACAGAGATTGTCATCAGTATAGAAGAGACAGAAGCTCACAGAGGACACATGGTCCTGGCTGTAGACACAAGATCATGGATGTCCTTCCAGGAGATCCTGGGTTTCTGATGAGGGTAGCGCCACCAAGGGTGACATTTCCTCTGTCTTCTCAAAGTCTGGTCAAATAATGTTAGATGGGCCATCTTCCTGGTTGGCGGGCTGGAATCCGACATTTCTGGCTGGAACCCCAAGGGGCCAAGGCTGATCCTGTGGAAAAACACAAGTGAATCCCCTTCCTGTCATGAGGAGGGGGTCTAGGCCCCTCCAGATTCCATCTAGTGGGTCCCACCAAAGGACCATGATGGGGGGGGGGGGTTATTTCTGGTGTAAGCCAATGGAAATGAACATCAGGGTGGGGAGAATGTAGACATTAAAATGTCGAGTGTGGCTAGGGCCATAGCCAATTGAATATTAGGGGGATAAGAACTGGGCTTTTGTTTTGTGAGTTGTTTTTTAAGAATTTCATGGGCTCTTTCTACTATGCCTTGGCCTTGTGGATTATATGGGATTCCAGTACAGTGGGAAATGTTCCATTTTTCACAGAAGGTTGTGAAGTGAGAATCAGTAAAGGCTGGGCCATTGTCAGTTTTGATTTGTTGAGGGAGGCCCATAATGGCAAAAGAAGAGAGCATGTGATAAATGAGGCATACGGAATTTTCCCTTGTCTGTGCTGTTGCTCAAATGAAGTGGGAGTGTGTATCTACTGTGACAAAAAAAAAAAAATGTATTTTGCTCAGCCAAATTCAAGGATATGGGTGACATCTATTTGCCATAGTGCATTGGCTTTGAGACCCCTAGGGTTTGTCCCCATATTCTGGAGGACAGGTGTGGAGATCAGGTAGGCACGTGATTTATAGCTTTTAATTATGCATTGCAATTGGCTTTTGGGAATATGAGGGAAACATAACTGTAATCCTTTAAGAATGGTGTATTTTTATGGAAATTTTGGATGTCCAGGGCATCCTCAAGGGGGTCAGAGAGACCTCCATGGATGCAGTCTAATCTGCCTTCTGTTATAGGGCCAGGCAAAGAACCTAATATGTTGGATATATAAGTGTGCCCTCCTTTTCCATAATAGAGACATTTATCATTAGTGGGAAGAGGGGATTTTCATCTAATCAAATAAAGGGGTGGCTTAACTATGGAAGTAAGTTAACCACATAAATGCTGTCAGAAAAAGATTGGTGGGACCTTATCCTAGCTCATCTTGTAGTGCCATTTAGACAGCATAAAGTTCTTTGTATTGTGAAGATTTGTTGAGGAGTTCTTTAAAGTGAATGATCAGGGATTGATCTTCATGGCTCTAGAAAACAGATTAGCCCCCCCCCCCCACGTTCTCCCCCATCAGTGAAGACAGAGGGTGTCTCTATAATTGGTTTTCAGAAGGAAAGTCACGCGGTGGGGGGGGGGGGCATCCATCTTAGTAAAGGTATGGCTGAGACCCAGTTTTCATTGTGGTAATGATTATCAATTTGACTGGGGAACCCGATTAAGCTTAGGGCAAATTGGGAGTGATTTCAGAGTATCCATTGGATGTCTGCAAGAGCAAAGGGGGTGACAATTATATCAGGTTCTTTTCCCAAAACCTGGAGGGCTTAGTCCCTTCCTGCTTCATTACTGAAGCCAAAGCATCAAGTTCTGTGAGTAGCCTAGGAGCTCCCCCAGTGGGAGTATAGAGCTATTCCAACACCACTTGAGGTTGGTATAGAGCCCCCAAGACTTTAGGGGAGGGGTTACAGATAAGGAATTGGACAGGCCTTTCTGGGGAGTATTGGGCAAAGGCCATGTTTTAGAATTTTAAATTATTCTCATTTAGGATTTCCCTAGATTTTTGGGATAAAAAGCGAGGGGAGGGTGGGCTTTTGTCACCTTTTAGCAGGTCAAAGTGCACTGGTGAGGCTAGGGATCTGTGGTCGAAACCAATTGCGGTTACCCAAAAAACTCTGAACGGAGGCTAAGGTCAAGCGTGAAGGGAAGAAGATAATAGGCTTAAGGGGTGGATGGAAGTCAAAGATAGTTTTATCCCCAAAAATGTAATAGGTGGGATTAATTGTATTTTGTTAGGGACTATTTTGAATCCCAATGAGGTTAGGGAAGGGATGAGTTGATCTCTAAGTAAGGAAGGAGAGGTGGATGAGTCTCTCCAAATAAGGATGTCGCCTATACAATGGTAAATATATTAAGGCCTTTGTCTAAATGGGGCTTCAGGGACTTAGATACTTCTCGTGGCAGATTGTAGAACTATGGGCCATCCTTTGGGGTAGAACCATCCATTCACAGCGTTTAGAAGGGCCTGGATTTTTTATGGAGCAGACTGACAAAGCAAAGTGTTTTCTGTCCTGTGGGTGCAGTGTGATTGAAAAGAAACAGTCCTTGATACCTATTGCCAAAGGGGGGGTATTGGCCAAATTGCAGAGGCAAGGGGTAAACCTCTCTGAGAGGTGTCCCATTTTAGCATTGTCTTGTTAATTGCCCTGGTGTCCACTAGTAGTCTCTATCCCCATCCCCCTGAGTTCTTTTTAATAACAAAAACTGGGGTATTCCATGGGCTTCTTGTTGGGCAGATATGATGGAGCTATAATTGTTCTGAGACTAATTGGTTAAGTATTTGAAGTTTCTCCCTGGATAGAGGCCATTGTTCAACCCAGATAGGCTCATCAGAGAGCCAGTCCAGGCAGGGAGTTTCATATCTAACAAAGGCCACTGGGGTGACAATTGGGGGTGACATCGGCATTGGTATTTATCATAGTCATCAACCTCAATGCATTCTCCCTCTACTCTGCTAGCTGTAATCACATCAAGGGCCTCAAGAAAGTCCCTCCCCAGCAGGTTAGTGGAGACATTTGCTACTAGGGGTCTAATAAGACCTGCTGTTCCTTCGGGATCTTTCCACTTGTAGGCCTGTCTTGTCACATAAGCTTGAGAGGGGCCTCCAACTCTCATAATTTGAGGTCCCAGTGAAAGTTCCCAATGGGACGGTAACTCAGACTGTCTTAGAATGGTCTTGTCTGCCCCAGTGTCAATTAAGCATTTGAACATTTTACCTCCCATTTCCAATGCTAATAGTGGGTTGGCTCCCTCTAAGACATTAATTACCCACAGTGTGTAGCTTTCCCTCTTAGTGATGGGGCTGAGCGCTGCCCCTTTTCGAGTTTGAAGGCTCCAAGGTCTTGCCGTTCTGGAGTCTTTTTTTTTTCAGTGAAAACCCTTGCAATAGCATGGGCAGATAGTCCTAGGGGGCGTGGCATCTAAGGTCTTGCTAGCTTTGGGTTGGGGGCATTCGCTCCTCCAGTGGCATTCCTTTCCACAGTTATAACATTTTCCTCTGGGCTTAAGAGCAATGGTGAGTGCTTGTGCTATGGAAGCTGCCTTATAGGAGGCTATACCAAGATCCTGAGCAGCAACTATCCATTTGTCATAATGTTCTTCCTTTAGGCCTTGACAGGCGAGTCTGCTTACTGAAGTCACGCCTTCCCACACTATACTTTTGAGAAGGAGATCCATTGCTGTAGGGTCAGGAATGTTTCTCTCTAAACTAGTTTTGGTCCTTAATATAAAATCTGAAATGGTTTCCTCTGGTTTTTGTAGGAGAAAAAGTAGGGAGGAAGTATCAACCTTTCATTTATGAGGCAGAGGGGTGATTCTATCCCAGGCCAATAGAGCACATAGACAAACCTGGTCATAATAACCTAGAGGCTGTTGAGCCTGTTGTATGCCCCTGGAGAAGTTGCCTTCAATGTAAAGCTCATCAAAACCCCTAGGAATCTCATCAGGTCAATTTTGGTTTGTCCTGGCATGTTGGAGGTATTCATTCCAATACTGAGCCTCCCACTGGAGAAATACGGGACTGGGGAGAGAGGAACGGCAAATGTCTCACCAATCTTGGGGCATATTAAGATAGCTTCTGTGGCTTTGTAAAAAAGACTTTGTCTATGGCGCATGAATGCTGTCTCCTCTGACTGCCTGTCTTAGCTCTTTCAAGTGATTAACCTTATATGGATACCACACCTGGGGCCAAGCCCATGTGGGCTGGAGGTTAACAGGAGAGTATTAACATCAAGGCCCACAGGCTAGTAAAAAATAGTATGGCCTTATCACGACCATCACATAGTTGTTGAGTCAGAGTATGGGAAACAAGGATGGGCAGTGGGGGGGCCAGCTGGGTGGTGGGAGAGCCAGTTTTGCCTGCTCTGAGGGTGATGCATGGGGGGAAGGGGTGGGTAAAGAGATGAGAGGTAAGGGGTGTCAAGGGTTATTTTCTGCCTTATTTCCTCTACAGCTTTTTCAAGGACAGAGAGGTCAGCCGCAGGGCGGTTCTCTGGGCTTTCTTCCTCTGAATCAGAGGGTGATTCTGTTTTTGAATTAAAATTTTCCTAGGGGGACCTAAGGATTGCCTAATTGCTACTATGACAGGGAGAAAAGTAAGCAAGGGTGGTTTTCATTCCAGAATTTCTTTTCCACAGGCAAGGTAAGCTGTGCGTGTCCAGACCTCCTGGTCATAAGGGTCTGTAGAAGACGTCCACGGTACTAGCAGGAGAAATTCTTCCCAGAAAGTTATAACCTCCTTTTGAGAGATTTTTTTACTCCCTGCGTCTTCAGCAGTGCCCTAAGACCCTTTATCTGGGACACTTTTTGATGTGATAAGGTGTTTCCCATGTAAGAAAAGGAAAGAAACGCCAAGGACAGAGGGCAACATTCCTGGGTCCCAACAAGGCCACAGGGGATTCTCCAAAGTCTCAGAAGTGAGCCTGTCTGCAAATTTCAGAAAACCGGCGACCGACCTAAGGGCTTTAACTGGTCGATGCGTTACCGGGTTTATGTTGAGGCGAGTGCTGGACAGAAGGTATTTGCCAATGCCCCGTCGGGCTGTCAGGGTCTGAATAGACCGTACGGAACCTTTGGTCAGTGCTGGAGAGTAGCCATGGCCAAGAGATCTCAATGATGCCTGTGACTTACTCGGATCCTCCCAGTGGCACCAACCGGAAAAAAAGAAAAAGAAAAGAGAGAAAGAAAATCTGCCAGCCCTCAGGTCAGGAAGGCAAGGCTGATGGTGGCTGTTTTCCAATTGGAGGGAAAAAGAAATCAGCTAGCCCTCAGGTCAGGGAAGCAAGGCCAATGATGTCCATTAACCCACTGTGTGGGGTACTCACCTTCCCGGTGTGTCTCAGAGGGTCCCAGTTTAGGTGCCAGTTGTCAGGGTCTCTGGTGTCCCTGGTCACTGTTGGCCACCAGCAATCAGGAACCAGTGAAGTCTGGGGGAACTGGGTTTCAAGCAGCATGAGTATGATGGAATCACATCCAGGAGGCTGAATCAGTGTTAACAGCTCGTTTATTGGAGGTGAGGGCCAGGCTTATAAGCAGTTGAAGGGAGGAGGGTCAGCCAGGATAATAGGGCAAGGGTCATTCACTGACTGGAGGGATTTTGGGGTCTGAAAGTAGCCTAATTTGCATGACAGGCCTCTTAAAACCTTACCACATGATTTCTGGTGAGGGTCTGGAAGCAGGGAATATTCAGAATTTTGGGTAGCATGAAACCTGAGTTGTGGGCCATCCTGGGCCCGGGGTAATAGCGAGTGGGTCCACTTCTGTGGGTCTTAACAAACAAGATTATCGGGGTATGAACCTCCTTCTATCTACAATCATCCCAGGTCTAGTCAGGGTCCTACAGTTCTTGTCTGATTGCTATGGCAAGTGTTTCAAGGACTATGTTGAATAAGAGTAGTGAGTGTGGACAGCCTTGTCATGTTCCTGACTTGTGAGAAAATGCTTTCAATGTCTCTCCATTTACTATTATATTTGCAGTAGATTTCACATGTATGGCTTCTATGAGTTTGAAATAAATCCTTTCTATACCTATTTTTTTGAGACTTCTGGTGAAGATGGTGGCTGAGTAACAAAGCTGCACAAGGTCTCCTCATTGACCCACATAAAAAGTCAAGAATTTAGCTAGAAAATGTGTGTTCAATGTAGCTAGGAAAGAGAGGAGCACCCCAACAATGGACAGGAGAATGCGGGAAGGTCAGAAATCCTAAAGCCATATTGGAAGAGGAGGAAAAAAGCATCAGACTCGGCACAATCCCTAGCTGCTGGCACCCACAGACCACAGACGGAGGAAAGTCTGGAGCTAGAACCTCAGTCTGAGGTCAGCGCAGATCCAGATAAGTGGGAAATGCCAGAAGCTGGCAGCCTCAGCCTCCGGAAAATTAACCCACAGCTAGTGCATACTACAAACACAAAGTGTGCTCCTCCTAGAAAATGCCACTGGGAGTGCAGATCAGAAGCAGTGCTCAGCAGCCATAACAGGCAGTGATGTCAGCAGGAGCCATTTATAAAAGAAGGGGGAACAAAAAGCCCAAGACTGAACCCTTTAGAGTAAAAGAAAGCTGAGAAGAGCCCATCAGGGGTTTGGGGGTCATACTTAAACAGTGGCTAGGAATAAACTGGTACAAGAGGCAGAGAGGAGAAAAGGGAAAAAAGGCTGTTGATCTCTTGAATGGCTCAGGGGCACCTCAGAGGGTGGAGAGCTCTGCTCTGGGGGAGGGAAGCCAGGACAGACAGGAGAGCTTTGCTGAGTGGACCAGGGTAAACAAGATACCTCAAATGGGAGATCATCACCCCATTCCTCCAGCACGCACCAGAGGCTTCCAGTTCACTGCTGCCCTGCACGCCAGAAACATTAAGGACCAGGAAGTCAATTGCCCACCCAGCCTGCAAGCCAGAGGCTTCCAGAGGCTTCCAGGGAATCCCATCACCCAGACAATCCTGAGCCCCCAAGGCTTCCAGAGGCATCTAGGACTGGGCCTTCACCAAACCCTTCTTTTCTGTGCCCCAGAGCCAGCAGAACCATGAGGAAATGTGGTAACAAATCTCCTACAAAAAGACCTGACACCCCAGAAGATGATACCAAGGATACTGAAATTGCAGAATCCAAAAATGAAAATGGCAAAAATGATGGTAACCTCTTGGCCCAGAAATACATTGAATTAAAGCAGTAACTAAAGCAGGAAATGAAACAGATAACGTAAGAGCTACACCAAGTCATACCTAAGCTAAAAGAAAGCCTTGAAAAGCAAATAGTGGAGACCACAGAAGAAATAAACCAGAAGATAATGAAGGCAATACAAGAAATTAGAGAAGAACACAACAGAGATATAAAAAAAATTGAATGCAGATATTCAGGAAGTGAAAAACACACAGGAAATAATAAGCAACCACTTTGAACATCTTCAGAATAGAATGTCAGACCTAAAAGATAAAGTGACTGAGCTGCAACATACAGGCCATGAAGAACACAAAGTAAATAAGAAAGAAAGCAAACCATTATAATGGCTGATAGATGATTCAAGGAGAAAGAACCTCAGAATTATGGGAGTCCAGGAGAAGACTGAGGACAAAACAAAAGGCTAAAGGACATTTTTAATGAAATTATGAAAGAAAATTTCCCAAATCTAAGAAAAGAAATGAACATGGAACTACTGCAGACATATAGAACAAACAACTTTGATCACAAGAGATCCTCATGATGACACATCATAATTAAAATACTAGAAACCCAACACAAAGAGAAAATACTAAAAGCTGTAAGAGAAAAACAGAAGGTGATCTACAAAGATAAGCCCATCAGGATAACTGCAGGCTTCTCAATTCAAACTCTAAAAGCCAGGAAATCATAGAGCAGTGTCATCCAAGCACTAAGAGAACATAAATGCCAACCAAGACTGCTATATCCAGCAAAATTATCTTTAAATTAGAGGAGAAATTAAAACTTTCCATGATATAGAAAGCTTAAAGAAATTTGCAGCCACTAAGCCAGCATTGCAGAGAATACTTAAAGGAAACTTAAAAAGTGAAAGGGAGGCCAGCAGCACCAATGACCCCAGAGAAAAGGCAACAACAGCTAGAGGAGAATGAGCTGAGAAAAAGTTAGGCTATGCATGAAATTAGGGATGAATTGATAGGTAAAAGGGAAAACCAATTAGAGCAAACTGGTAATAATTAGTGAAATGTGAGTAAACAATGTATGAAAGTCAAAAAATCTGAAATAACTAAACATAGCTACTGATCTATTGCTTTAACTGTAGCATTCTTATGTGATACAGATGTAAGTCTATTTAATGTATCAAATTGATAGTCTTAAGCCTGTTGAGTGAAGCAATTCACTTTTTTGATGTGAATGTGAATTTATTTTCTTTGAGAGAGGCATAAAGATAAGCAGCACCAAAATAACTGGGAGGAAAGGGAGCATCTAAAGAGAAAATGTAATAAAAAATTGGTAATTAAGTCATCTGATTGATATACTTTTTAAACAGTAGATTTTATAGAACAGTTGTTCTATAAAATCTGTGAAATCTCCCCACATGATTATTATTAGTAATAGTATAGTAGTGTACAAAATAGAATAATTACTAATTAATAATGCAACATGGGGAATTGACATAAAATCTTTTAAAATATGAATGCACGAATATATGGATGGGTAGGCAGATAAAATTATAAACCAAATCTAGCAGAATGTTAGTAATCAGTGAAATGTGAGTAAATAAATTATGAAAGCTAAAAAATTCTGAAATAACTAAATTTACCTTCATATCTGTTACTTTAAGTATATTTCTATGATATAGATTTAAGTTCATTTAATGTAGCAATATGGTATAGTTTTAACTTTGTTTTATTGTAGCAATTCACTTATTAGATCATTGATGAAAATTTATCCTAAGAAAACGAATTGATGTAAAGATAACCCTGTAAATGTACAAACATATACCTTCCAGTACTCAGCTAAGGCATTTAAAATTTAACTTTATTTCTTCTTTTCCAAATTTACTAGTCTTTTGAATCACATGCTTGTAGTTATTTTCTAATGTGAACTGGTGGGTAAGGCCAGGTTTAAGAATATCAACAAAGATATAGCAAAATATAGAAAAAAACTTTTGGTAAATATCCCAATAAAGGGATTGGTTGAATTCAGAGAAGGGCCATCAAGAATTGACTCCTGAGACCCATATGAGGAATAGGAAGCTGAGTTAGAGCGGTGACTTAAGTGCGGAAGATTAAATATGTTAAGTAATATATAGTTTCTCTGACTTGGGAAACCCAGAACACAGACATTCTATAGAACCACATGATGTGATAGCCAGAGTTGGGGGAAGGGACAGGGAGGGGGTGGGAGGGTCAAAAATGGGAAGGGATTGTAAATTTGATATGATACATATGTGCATGAAATATCCAAATTCATTGTGAACACTATGTATTGCATATGTATATTAATAAAAATAGTGGGGGAAACACAAATACAGAGGCCAGTACAAAGTCTTCGGGGAAGGAGACCCAGAACCCTGTCAGTCCATGTCCACTGCTTTCACTACAAGCCAGAAAGGAAGGTTCCATACACGTGATTTGCTCTGTAACCCACCAAAGTTTTAGGGCACCTTTTCATTACCTGAAAAATAAGGGATTTTTATCTATGAGTTCCCTGATAATTCTACAGTTCAGTGACTTTAGTATTAACAGATTAGCATATACCTAGAAATACTTTTTCAAGTATCTGTGACACCTACAGTGGTAATCCTGGTGTATACTCTCAAAAACTCTATTCTCTGGGACATTAATAGTAACATAATTACTAAATGTAAGTGTGTTGTTGAGTAAAAGCTCCATTATTAAAAATTCACCTAGAATTAAAAACAATATGAGTATGATGGGTAATACAGGTACTTTTTGTCTTAAATTCTCAATCCCAAAGTAGCAGGGGTGCTGTGCTCGCATGTACCTTAATATTTCTTCTCTTACAAAGAGTCACTTAAATAAAAGCAAAAGCTTTTAAAAAAATTAAGAAATTTAAATAAAGCTCTCAGCATTCATTTTCAGGTACATAAATAAATTGTTAACTTTTTGCTTCAAAGCCTTTAAAACAGAATGGACTGGAATTAATAAATGGGATTATATCAATTTAAAAAGCTCTGCACATCGATGGAAATGACCAACTGTGTGAAGAAAGAACCAATGATATGGGGAAAATATTTTACCACTTAAACCTCAGTCAAGGTGCAAATACCTAGAATATACAGAGTACTGAGGAAATATAGATCTCTCAAAAGCCAAAGACACAATTAAAAAAGGGCAATTGAAATGAATAGACGTTTCTCAGAGGAAGAAGTAGAAATGGCCAGAAAATACATGAAAAAATGTTCAACATCCTTAGCCATAGAGAGATGCAAATCAAAACAACACTGAGACGCCACCTCACCCCTTTCAGAATGGCACCTATCAAGAACTCAAAAAGCAATAGGTGATGGTGATGCAGGGAAAAACAACCCCTTTTACATTGCTGGTGGCACTGTATATGGGTATAACCATTATGGAAAGTGGTATAGAGATTTCTCAAAAAACTGAAAATAGATATTTATTTTACCCAATGACACTTCTTCTGGGTATCTTTCCAAAAGAGCTAAAAGCACCATTTAATAGAATCGGGCATACCCATGCTTATAGCAGCTTAATTAGTAGTAGCTAAATCGTGGAAGATGCAGAAATAACCACCAGCAGATGAACAGATTTTTTAAAATGTAGTCTACGTGCACAATGGAGTACTGGTCTGCCATCGAGTCAAATAGGATTGAGTCGTTTGTAGGTAAATGGATACAACATGAGACCATTATACTTAGTGAAGTGAGTCAGACTCTGAAGGTTAAATATCCCATGATAGCTCTAATATGAAAAATCCAGAGTATAAATAGAAGAGTCGAATGTGAAAGGTGTTAGGAGTCAGAGAGGATGAGAGATGAATGTGAGAGCACAGAAAGGGGGAGGGAGGAGAACGTGAAGTTGACGCAATATATATGCACAAAATTCTCGACTTTAATGTAACTACTGTATATCACATACACATACTAACACAAAATTTCTTCAAACTCTGGAGTAGGTGGAATCCATAAGTATTATCTATTGGAGAGAATTCTCAACTGAAACTTTTTTTTTACCAAGTTGTTATCTGTGGCTATGTGTACTAATTATATTGCTTAAGGAAATCAGCTGTACCCAGTTTTGTTGTTGCTATTTTTAATCTGTAGAATGAAAAAAATACATTATGATTCAGAATGTAGTTTGTAAGATAAAAATCCAATATTAATACCTTTCATTGAACTAGGGTATACATAGAATAACCACTAACTTAATAGTTTCTAGTCATTTGTACCAGACATCTGAACAAATAAATTTGTAAAACAAAATAAAAGAAATAAATTGGCTGCCCATATGGGATAGAAGAGTCGACCCAATTCACAGATTTAATGTCATGTCCCTGCATAAATATAGTCAAAGCACTTATCTTCGTACGCCCCCCATATCCTTACTCTTTTATAGTTGTTTATGGGTAGAAGCAGCATGAAGAA
The DNA here is from genome assembly GCA_004027205.1 of Ctenodactylus gundi. Taxonomy (NCBI): domain Eukaryota; kingdom Metazoa; phylum Chordata; class Mammalia; order Rodentia; family Ctenodactylidae; genus Ctenodactylus; species Ctenodactylus gundi. The sequence continues at coordinate 51,772 of PVKB01002536.1, forward strand.
AGGTTACTAAATAAAGGTGATGTGAGCATTGTCTCTGAGGCCTAACTTTTTTTTTTTTCCAAAACCAGATTCTGTCTCTTACTATCCAGGGGAACTTCACCACCTAGTAAAATTATCAGTTCCCTGATTTTCTTAATTGTAAAATGGAAATAGTGTTATCGTTGACATGGAGTAGAATTTAAGAATTGACTATGAAAGATAGTGAAAGCTGAAAAATTTCTAAGCACTCAGCAAATAAAAGTTTTATCATTGACACTGAGTCCTAATCCTGTATTACACAATGGAACATGACGGGATTTTGGGTTTAGTTGGCTGGTTGAATTGTGGTGCTGGTGATGCAACCCTAGGCCTCACACATGCTAGTTCTTCTATTACTGAACTGCGTCTTGAGCCCCCCAAGTACTATTTAGATTTCAGTAATCCCTGCTTTCCAAGAGTGTTGTTATGGTGATTTCCAGTGGTAGAAGAAAATATTTCCAACACCAACACCAAGATGCAACTAACTACATTTTCATCCAGTGACTAAGGAATAGGACTTGAGAATCATTATTTAAATTATATTAAACTAAATATCTCTTGGTAGTAAGTCAATAGTCTCACATAGTAATATTCCTAATATTTTTGTAAATTATATTTTAAATGAAGATGACCAGGATCACTAAATTTTCCCAGTAATTTTTGTGCATAAATGCTTTAAGAGAGATATAAGAAACATGACTGACAATGAGGTTCAACTCTCTTCCCACAACCACACCTAGCAGTTACCTTTGGGTGGAACAGTTCTTTCTGTGGAAAATAAAAAAGTAGCTGGGAGTTTTTTGAATGTTGTGTAAAGAAATGTTCATGTTAAAAACAGGTAGAAAAGTGAAGGTATACACTCAAGAACATTACATTGAGCATAGCGCCTTATAGTTATAAAGGAGTCTTCAACGCACAGCTTTTTTTTTTTTTTTGTGAGGGATGAATTATCTCTCCAACACATATAAACTTCAACTTTTGTAATTTCCACTTGGAAGTTTGGTTCTTAAATCACCTCACGTAAGGAGTTACAAGGACTTGGTATGAGAATATTTCCCTGAAGCACAAAGAACAAAGATGGTGTTCAACTGGATTACGTGAACATTTTTGGCAGATATAACTCTCGAAGAAGTTTTCCAGCTTCTTCCTGAAAAGGGCTTGACTTTGTGTTTTTGCCTCCTCTTCTCATTGGTTCCGGCTTCACACAAGCAGGACCCTACATTAGCAAAGAAATAATCTTTTTGTCCTAACCAAAGGTATGGCGAATTCAACAAAAATCCCAGTAATCTCTCACTTGAAGAATGATAGGAGTCTTGTGAATTAAAAAGAGATGGTGTGTTTCTTTCATACTTTCTTCCCTAGCCTGCTCCATTAATAAATCCAGCCCTAAAATCTCTTCCTGGAGAGAGGTTTGGTAACCTCTGCCTGCTGAAACAGGAGAGACAGCATTCTCCACACCTTGTTCAGCTTGTTTCTGTAGTAAATTGAAGCCTAAAATACATCACTAACGTGAGATTGGGAGACCTCTGCATGCCTAAAGAGGGGTGAGTGCTGGACAGTGCTGTCTGTTCTCGTGGCTTGCTCTGGCAGTATGACCAGTCTTAAACCTATCCTTTAAAGTACGTTCAGCAGCCTCTGCTTTCCGGAATGGCAGAAATCATGCTGCTTATCATTTCTTCCCCAGTTTGCCCTACTGATAAATCTGAGTTTATAAACTCACAAATAGAAGCCTGGAGGCCTCTGTATGTGTGTGCAGAAGTGTAGGAAATCCTAGAAACTTCCTTCTTGTCTTGCTTCAAGACTAGATCTGCATCAAGGATCCTTCATGGTAGTGAGACTGATTACATTAATGGAGAGAATGGAATGTTTCACAACCAAATTATTTTGCGCCTGTTTTAGTCCCCTTTATGGCAACAATGGTCATTTCTCTGTGTCTGATGCGACATTCCTGTGATTACAAAGGAACTCCTTTGGCATGTATATGCAGACTCCCAGTTTCTGCCAAGCCGAGAGCTACAAATGTCATCAGATAGTGTCTGAAGCCTGTAGCCAAAGTCCCCCACTCCAGCGTAACCCACCTACCTGAGTTTTTACCAGTGCTTTTTAAAAAGTGTTTTGATTTTTGGCTTACTTTTGTTCTGTAACTACAAATACTGCACGCAACTGCTAACTCCTTGGAATGTGCCTTTTGAAAAAATCTGAATTCATGTTCCTAGGCCATGGTCATGCTCATCAGGCTCTAGAGTAAACTAACTCTTACTCTCTTTGAGGTGAGAGCTGTTTCTGTGTTGACATTTTATCGGGATTTTGTGTCTTTGGGGTGCCAAAAGATGAGCCACGTTTCATTGGAGGAGCTCTCTGGAACAGAGTCAGGTACAGACACAAGTTCCTTTGTTCCCTACCATCCTGCATTGTCTCCTCAGGTGGACACAGGTGTGTCTTTTTGGTGAGACCTCCTCTTCTTTTCGTTGATAATGGAAGATTATTCTGAGGTCATTGCATGTACATCCCAATTTCTCACAATACCTTGTTGTTGCACTTTCAAACTTCGTTTTAAGGTATTCATTCTGTTTGTTTATTTTGAAAGAGTTAGATAGGAGGATAGGATGGGACCGATTAAAAAGCTAGGGCAGGGTGTTCCGGTGGTCACAGGAACAGATGAAAGTTATGGCTCACCCCCCCCCACACACACACACACCAACTGGCCCTCTGAGAAACAGCCAAGGACATAGGATTACAGCAAGAGTAGGAAACTCCTCATTCCTTTCCTTATCTTCAAAAGACAGTAAATTTAACTACAGGCCAAGTGTATGTTTTTGCAGCTGCAGCTGTCTCATTATAGAAAGCCAAATTGCTGTGTACATAAACAAATAAAAACTTGATAAAGACTCTAGCTTCGCCATCTTGAGTGGGGAATCTCAATTGAGACCCCCCCCCCCAAACTCCCCTTGAGAGCTTTTCTCTCTTTCTCATTGTCTACAATAAAGTTTCAATTGCTTTGAGCCTTCCTTTGAACTCTGAGGTGTCTTATTCATAGTCAATTTGAGATCCTATGATTCCAGAAAACTCAAGAACTGTGGCACCATCACTAAAATTTGGGAGGCTCATGTCCAGGATTTGGAACAGCTCAGATAAGTGTGGTACACCGAGTCTAAACAGGCAACAGTGGCCACAGGCCTGACTGATGGATCCATCCTTTTTAGCCATAACGCTCATCTGTTCCCATGACCTAGCCATGGCTTAGCCACAGTCTAACACATTTGGATGACTGGAGAGAAAGGGAACACTAATATCTAAGTGGTGGTGATGCCCTTAGATGAGAGAGATATCTATGGGGGGAGATGTCTATGAGAAGATTTTCTTTCATTTTCTATGGGTGGGTCTCAGACCTGAATTCCACTTTGGTCACCTTTGGCTTGTCTGCTAAAATATTGGAAAGAACTGAACCCCCAGACCTTGAAGAAAAAGGCCCTCATCTTCTTCTACACCTACGCCTGGCCTAAGTCCCCACTGGGATATCAGGAAGTTTGGCCCCTGGTAGGGACCTTAAACTATATCCACTTGTTTTTTGTTTGTTTGTTTGTTTTTGGTAGATGAGAGGGCAAACTGACGTACTCTATGTCTAGTTGTTCTTTGAGTTACATAACATGATGATTAGATTAAAAACTTGACTCTCCCTTTTTAGGAAAACGCTGGAGATGCCTTTGAATGTTCATAGGTCCCTCCAGCTTCCATTAGGTATCCAAATATTCCACCTGAGCCTGTGTTGCCTGGTCCCCCAAGGAGCTATTGCAACTTCCTGCAGGCTGTTAAAGCCCCAACATGAATGACAGGGTAGAAAGAAAGGCTAGGAAAGGAGTGACCTTCTGAGAGAGGAGTGGGTATACAGGCTCAGTGATTCCCCAAACCCCATGTCTGTAATGTGTTATAGAGTTTGGAATTGATGTATGTACCAAGTTTTTAAAAATTAAAAATGTTTTATAAAATAAAAGCAAGGTAACCATGAAGGCAGTGTCATGCCCAGCCCTTGAGAGATATTTTCACGGCCATTTCTTTGTTCTTGGGGTGGATCTGTATTTCCAGCATTCATTTTTGAGAATTCCAGAAACCCCAGCTCCTCTTCTAGGGTGAGATGTACTTAACCTGGTTCAGTTGCAACTCCTCCTGCCAGAGGGCATGATCCTTTGTTGTCGCCTGTAGGAAATCTTGCAGAATGTTGACCCTCAGGTGTGGACAGAGGGATCTCAAGTAGGCCAAGCAGAGCAAGCCGGTCCTGTTGCTATGAGCCTTAAAGACCCATCTTTTTTCTCATCAAAAGCAATGTCCTTTAAACCCAGAGGTTAAAGAATAAAACCTGTCATCAGTTCCTTACAGGCACAGGGACTCCTCTGCCCCTGTGCAAGTCCTTATATTACCCCAATCAGGAAAATCAAAAAGGGTCCAAAGAGGTGGGGACTAGCTCAAGATGTAAGGCTAATCAATGAGACTGTGGTTTCCTGTTGTTCCCAACCACTGCCCTCTTCTGACACTGATCCCCCCCAGTCTCAATTCTTTCCTGCTTTCCATCCCAAGCATGCTTTGTGTGTGTGTGTGTGTGTGTCTCCCTGGACCTCAAAAGTTAATCTCTCTTTGACTTTGAAAATCCATTATTGAGGCAGGGGAATCATTTGGATGGTCGTCCCTCAAGGATGCAGAGACAGTTCACATTTGTTTGGCATGCCTCTGGCCCAAGATCTTTTGGGACTGGCAGTCAGAAGAATGTGCTTTTTTGTTTTGTTTTGTTTTTTCCCATTTTATTGATGCATATAAGTGCAAAATTTTAGGTTTACAGTGATCTTTAGCATTTTATACACATACATATCTTGGCAAGGTTGCAAGACCTTCCCCTCTCTCCTTCTGGCCCTCCCCCTACCTACTGCACCCCTCCCAGTTCCCATTATTTTCCACGTTAAGTTCCATGAGGTAATTGTGATCTGGGTTTCTCATATCAGAGACACCATTTGCTAGAAGGATGTGTTTTGTTACAGTACGTAGATGACTTGATGATCTGTGGGGCCAAAAGACAGGTAGTTCAGGGGACTCGTTTTCTCAACTTTTTGGGATCTTGAGATTATAAAGTCTCAAAGGAGACGGTCCAAATATTTGAGCCCCAAGTGTGTTCCTTGGGTCTGGTCGTCTCAGAGGGAAAAAGAGCACTGTCTCCACAGAGAATAGAGCCAATAGCCCAGTTGTCTCTCCCAGCCACAGAGAAACAACTCAAAGCATTTCTGGCAGCTGCAGGTTTTTACAGAATCTGGATTGCAGGATTTGCTGAACTGACAAGGCCAGGTTGAAGGAAGTCTCATTCCCTCATGGGAATCTGAGCCATGAAGAGCCTTTGATCAACTAAAGCAGGCTGTCTCACAGACTCCTACATCGGGCTTGCCTACTCAAGATCCATACCTACTCTGTCACTGAGAGAGGAGGAATTGCTTTGGAAGTCTTAACACAGGCAGTGGATCCTATTCCCCTACCTATAGTAAATCTTACTAAAGAACTGAATTGGGTCCCTTATGGGATGGCAAGGGTATTTGAGGGCCCTGGGTGTTATAAGGCTCCTGGTTCCAGAAGCCAACAAAACTGCTATGGACGGGTCCTCAAAGTCCAATCTCCACATGACCTGGGAAGACTTTTCAATTCCCTGGCCCATAGGTGTATTTTGGATACCAGGCAGGATTCTTGGATATTAGGCCTTCCTGCTGAAAGAAAGTGACATTTTGATAGAAACATGCCTAAGACTTAATCATTCTACTTTCCTCCCTGACCCACAAGATTCACAGGAGAGTACACACAAATGCTGGGAAGTCTTAGTGGAAGCTCAGGCCCTTCTCAGGGGCCTCAGGAATAGTTCTCTGCGCAACCTGACCAGGAACTATTTACAAATGGGAGTTCTTTTTTTCAAAAAGGAAACTCTCAGTGCAGGATATGCTGTGGTCTCTCAAAAAAAAAAAAAAAACATAGAATCAGGCCCTTTGGCAACCAACACTCATGCCCAAAAAGAAGACGTAAGAGTCCTTAAAGGAACTCTGAAGCTATCCATAGTTCTGAGGATTGATGTCCATACTGATTTCAAATACGTTTTCCATGTGGTTTATGCTCATGATGTTGTATAGAAGGAAAGAGAATTCCCTACCTCCTCAGGAGTGCCTACCCAACATAAGGCTGAAATTCTCAGACTCTTCGAGGATTTTTCCTTCCTGAGGAATTGGCTACCATTCATTGTTCAGCACACAAGAGAAACCATAACCCAATTAGCCAAGGATATAAAAAAAAAAGATAAGGAAACAAAGGAAGTAGCTCTCCAGAAGTTAACCTGCCCCCTTCTGTGAGCTGACTTTCTTCTCCCCAATTTAACCCAGTGTACTCAGAAGTAGAAAACCAGCAAGGAACCAAGAAAAATTACCCCTTAAACTCATTAGATTGGTGGAAGATGCCTAAAAAAGGCTCTTTCTGCCCAAGGCTTCTTACTGGAAAATAGTAAAGGCAGTTCACAATTCCTGCCAACTTGGACACAAAAAAAAATACCCTGATGCTCATAAACAAGGCGTTTGTTGGAACAGGCTCATCACAAAACATGGAACAGGTAGTCAAGGTTTGTAAAGTTCGTCTTAAAACCAATTCCAAAATCTTCTGTCTTAGATTCCCAGGCTAGCAACATCAAGAAGGCTACCCTGGAGAGGACTGGCAGTTGGATTATTCTCTTGTGCCTGGAAGAAAAGGTAGCCAGTTCCTCCGAGTGCTAGTAGATACTCACACTGGTTGGATAGAAGCCTTTCTAACTAAGACAGAAAAGATACGAGAGGTTATTAAAGTTTTAGTAAATGAGATCATCCCAAGGTTTGGGTTTCCTAAGAGTCTTCAAAGTGACAATGAGCTGGCTTTCCTTGAGGGGGTTACTCACGGAGTCTCCAAAGACCTGGGAATTAAATATCACCTTCACCGTGCTTGGAGGCCTCAGTCCTCTGGAAAAGCAGAAGGAACTAATGGGCTCCTCAAGAGGCATCTGATATAATCAGCAAAAGAATGTGAGTCATCCTGGAAACAAGTGTTATCCATAGTCTTGGTCTGCTTGGGCATCACTCCATGGTTTCAGGGTATCCCCCCTTTTGAGTTACTGTGTGTAAGGCCCTTTTTGAGACAGAGCATTTTGTTAGATAATGAAGCAGAAGAACTCTTAAGACATATACAAAACTCATCTCAGTTTCAACAGCAGCTGAAAGCCCAAAAGGATGCCCTGGATGCACCCCTTGAGGGAACTCTCTCTTATGTCAAGGAACGCTGGTGCTTATAAAAATTCTAAAATCTCAGGACCTGAAAAAAACCCAAATGAGAAGGCCCCTATTCTGTTATTCTGTCTATTCTCACAGCTTGTCAAGGTGACCAGACAGGACACCTCAATTCATCACTGTCAAGTTAAACTGTGGACACCAGTGGCAAGGAAAGATGCTCCTGGTACCCTCAGGCCCTTCTATACCTGTGAGCCATTGGAGGATCTTAAATTCCTGTTGAAGAAAAAAAAGGAAACTTAAATAAAGTAGATGATTGATCAGTCTGCTTCAGGCACCTTTTATTCTGGTTGTGCTTGCTTCTACAAAGATTCATATGCATTTTTGTTCTTCTGCCTGATTCCTGTTTACTGCCTGAAGGGTGGAAGCATTTTCTCCTATGTAAAAATGGTAGTTTGGGTAATTCTCCTATATGTGTTCACCCAGATCAGGGAAAGCAAATCCTTTTACCTACAGGAATAGAAAAATAACTGTACGATTAGATTGGCAGGAGTTCTAGTGGGAGGATATCCAGATTGCTGGTTGTGCTTCCAGGTCCCGTCTCTGCCTCTCAGCCTCCAGTTCCACAGATGCCAATAGAGGCCTATAGAGGCCTGTAGAGGCCCAGAGAAGTTTTTCTGAAAGGAAGGCTTTTAAGGATTCCCAATCTTTTCCTAGCCCTTACAGAAGTACCAGAACATTCCTTGAAAAACCTAAGAGATGTGGCTGTAAAAACTTACACATAAAATACCATTATGGGTCCCTGGAATTCCCGCACCCAAAGATATTGATTGCATTCCAACTCCTGAGATGATCTTGACTTTAGCGACTACTGGAATGCTAACACCTGCTTTCCAACACAAAGGGGAAGCTGTACCCTCTTCGATGACTCTATAGCTCCAGTCCCATGCGATGTCCAACTGCCACACCGAGTGTCAATGTTCCAAGATGTACAGCCACCCCATTGGCCAAATCTTGTAGTTCCAAGATCAGTTCTCACTTTGAGATCTGGTTCCAACAAAATTCATCCAGACAAGGGGTAATTAAGACAAGTGGACTTAAAGACAGAGGCAAGGCTGGTAATTCCTCCCACATTAATAATCATTCCAACCAAAACATACTCCTCTGTGCCTCTAAAGGATATCTCTTTTATGGACAAGATTTTTTAAAAGAGAGTGGCTGAGGAACACAGTGCTTAGACTGCCGTTCTTACTGAGGTGGCTGGGGTTTAATTCAATTAAGCCTAAGCATGGGAGGATTAAGAGCATTAAATCAATCCTCAGTCAAGGAAGTTCTCACTCAGTATCAAAAAAACAACTGATATTTATCCCACATGTGTAAAATGGGAACCTGTCACTTCGATTGCGGTAGGCATCACTGTCTTAGTTGCTGCCTCAAGAGGTCTAACCTATGGAGTCACAGCAAACTCAGTACAAATAAAAAATGTCATTTCTGTGACAGCCAAGGTAGCCCCGTCAGCAGGCAGTAACTTTAGAGACCTTCAGTGGTCTTTGGACTCATTAGCTACAGTATCACCAAGTTCTTGACTGGATGCTTGCAAGACAGGGGGGTACATGTACAGTTCTACATAGAGCTTGCTGGACCTACATTGACACCTGCCAACAGGTAGAAACTCAGACTCAGGTCAGGTCAACCTCCAGAAAGCTAAATGGCTATATAACCTAACCATTACTCAGAGCCTGGCCACCTAAGTTTTTGAACAAATCCGAAGATGATTTCCTACACTCTTCATCTGGCTGCTTCCTTTAGCAGGACCACTGCTAATGAACATCCTGGCATTAGCCTTTTTGCCATGTGTGCTTAATCCTCTCTCTTGATTTATTTCTAACAGAATTGTCCAGCTATAGATGGTGCCACACACAGAGCCTTGCATTAATCAGTGCTTCTATTATCGGCCACTGGACAGAGTTTCCAGAGGAGACCCTCCCTTCCCCAACTACATCCATGAAGCCATGAGAGTGACCAATGCCCCCATTTCCCTATAGAAATGGGTGGTCTTCTCAGAGGTGGAATGGTAGGTATGAGAATAGAATCAGGCTGATCAAAAAGCCAGGGCAGGGTTTTCCACTGGTCATGGGAACGGATGTGAGTTACGCACCCCCCCCCACACACACCACCACCCCACTGAGAAACAGCCAAGGACACAAGATCACAGCAAGAGTAGAAAACTCATTCCTTTCCTTATCTTCAAATGACAGTAAATTTAACAATAGGCCAAGTGTATTTTTTGCAGCTGCAACTGCCTCACTATAGAAAGCCAAATTGCTGTGTACACAGACAAAAACTTGATAATGAGTCTAGCTTCACCATCTTGAGTGGGGAATCTCAATTGAGACTCTCTTCTCAAGCTCCCCTTGAGATTCTCTCTCTCTCTCTCTCTCTCTCTCTCTCTCTCTCTCTCTCTCTTTCTCCTCTCTTTCTCACTGTATACAATAATGTTTCACTTGTTTTCAGTCTTCCTTTGGACTCTGAGTTGCCTTATAATGAATCCGAGAGCCCATGAACCCAGACAACATAAGAACTGCAGCATAATCACTAAAAAAAGCATTTTATCTGACTTTTCTATTTGGTTTGATTTGGTTTTGGTCTGATTTTTATTCTTTTTGTTGTTGTTGTTGTTGTTGTTGTTGTTTTTACCTTAAGAACTTGAAATACATTTGGTTACAACCATTAATTTTGCTTTGGTTTGTATTTTCAAAATGTTGGCTTTGTTAATTGCTAGCATCTGGTCTTTGTCTTCTGACAGTCCTCCAGTGCACAGTTCTTTTTTTCTGTGATGATTCCTGCTTATTGCAACCTTACCACCCACAGCTTAGGAAATTTATGAGTGTCTCAGCAGATACCAAAGAGAAGGGGCCCGGTTCTCTCTAGCTTTGTATGAACAGAGGGGTCAAGGGAGACGTCTCATGATGTGCAAGAGAATTCCAGTTAAACACATCCTGTTCTTGGCTCAGGAGGAATACATTGGCTCATCCAGGAACACACAGGAGGGCTGATGGCCACTGTCTTGAGCTCCCTCACATTTGCACACAAGCCTGCAGGACAAGCCCAAGTCCTATGAGTCAGGAGCCAGTTTCAAGGTGATACTTGAGAGATCTACATCCAAAAAGCAGTGCACAAAATGGATCTAAAATATGTACTCCATAGCTAGCAAAGAAGAGCTTGCAGTGTTCAGGAGAATGAGCAACTTAACTCAAAGGAGGAAATGTGTGGAGATAAAAATGGCATTTTAACATTTCAACCAGCTTTACAGAAATTTGACTTGCACGTATTTGGAACGATAATAGGAAATTCAAATTGAAGATAACTTGTCTTTACTTTTTCCTTATTGTAGAACTTTTGCCATTGCAATCTTGGAATGTTTGCATACAAAACTAAAAGTCCTGTGCAATAATAAAATACATAATAAATGACAGCATACTTTAATTGCAATCCAAAAGTGCCTAAAAATATTGTAACTTGGCAATGCATCTAAAAATACTCTCTGTGTTATGTGTTTTGTCTGTTTGTTAATTTGTGCTTAACACAATTCACCTTGGACACAGGTGACTATTGCAGGAAGCCTCTTTCATGGCCAAACCAAAAGAAAATAAAAAGATGCAGATGCACAAAATTTAGCTGGTTTTAATTTTTCCATGGCAGCTAGATGATTTTTCAGTTTCCCAGCCTAATAATACACACACACACACACACACACACACACACACACATGTCTTAGTATCTTAGTGTGTGACTTCACCAAATCCTAATAAATGTCAAGCCTAGGACTAACTACTCTAGAAATTCAAAGGATTATAAAGCATCTAGATTCCACTGCTGTATGGCCACACATCTAAACATCTTTGAGGCATGAAAAACATGATAAGACCATTTTAAAGGTTAAGAAAAAGATTTTTTAAAAGCCTTTAAAATTGCTAGTACTTTTTTAACCAATAAGAATAATATTTATCTTTGTTATAATTTTAAGGTACAATGTCAGTTACTTTCTATGTTTTGGTTACAAAAACAATCTTAAAATTTTACAGACTAAAAATATCAACTATGCTAGTCTAATATTTTGGCTCTCATGAATAATCTAGAATGACTATTAAGTAAAGAAAAATAAGGTTGCAGCTTATAAACATTGTATAGCAACACCTGAGTCATAATTACTAAGTTTAAGTCTTCTTGAATTTCAAATAGTTCAAAACTCGAGGTTCAATTGCTGCCTCCGTGAGTTTACCTCTCAAGTCACTTGCAGCAATGGCAAATGCAAAGCAATGGCAGTGTGGCAAAGGCGCTGATCTGTTTCAGACAGGGCGTCTAAACACTGTTTAAGTATATGAGGAATGGACTACATAAAAATCTGTATGTATGATTGTTCTGCCTGTTTTGCTCTTTGGGTTTTATGACTTAAAAGCTATGCTTTTAAACCACACTTTGTGGATCCCATGCAATTAAAGGCTTTAGCCTTTAACACTAGAAAGCTACTCTGTTTTTTTCTTGTTTTAATTGGCTACTATCAGCTATGAATTTCTCGGTAGAACCTAATTAGCTACAATTCTTTGTGAATTTCATTTTTAAAAAATCAGAGTAGAGAGTAGAAAGAAAAGAATTCCTGTGATAAATTAAAATGGTCTTGCCTAGGAGCCCCTGCTTTGGACAGCCACAGCCATATTCAAAGCATTTACTAAGGTGCCTAGTTCAAGACAGGCTAATAGCTATCAGAACAGTAAGTGCCTAAAGATTATTTAGTATTTCTGCTGTCTATACCCTCGCAAAGTGACTTTTCTGTTAAAATGTGAAGGATCTCATATCAATCCTGCTATTTTTCTTCTTTCTCCGGAACTCAGTTTTTCTGATCAGGAGGGACATAGAACTTGTGGTTCATAATTGTCTTCATGTTGTTAAGCTGAATTATTTGAGTAATTTGAACTTACAGGAACTGCCACGTCCAGCCCCTTTAACTCAGATATAATCTTGCCATTGATGGTGGTAATATGTAAAAAATGGCAAAAGATAAGCTGCTAATGTTACCATTTCTCTTATAAACTTTACTGATATTCAGCCTTTGTCTGCAGGAGCACTGACAAAACAGGATAAATTGACTGTTCTGACTCATGCTTTAAAACAAAGACCAAACTGACTTCAAATACACTTTTCTAAAACGATGTTCTTATGTGGATATTTAAAAAAAAAAAGAGCACAACAGGAAGCAACTAATAAGGAGAACAGGAGATATAATAGAAGATATAGGTAAGAGGATTCTTAAAAGATGAAAATAAGGTATATTTTGGGTAAGAAAAGATTTTTGTACAGTACATGAAAGGCGCAGAAGTTTCAAGTTACATTTCAAAAATATGAAAAATGCAATACATAAAAATCTGTATGTATGTGATTATTCTGCCTGTTTTACTTTATTGGTTTTGTGACTTGTAAGCTATATTTTAAACCAACTTCTTTGTGGATCACATGCAATAATACTTTATATATATATATATATATATATATATATATATATACATATATATATATATATATATATATATATATATATATATATATATATATATATATATATATATATATATATATATTACATTAGATGTGTACATCTGAGGACAAATTATGTTGTGAGCCTAAGCTTTATCTAGAATTAAGTATGCAGAGCTAAAGTTGCTCAAGTTAAATGCATATAAAGTAACCTCTTGTGGTTTGGATCGGGAATGTCCCCCCAAAGTTTCATGGATTTGAATATTATAGATTGTCTATGGAACCATGTGCTGTTGGGAGATTGGGGTCTAGTCTGGAGGGATGGATTACAGCCATGTAAATTAGATTATTGGCATGTTGGATGATTGGCATATAGTGGGGGCTTACCACACCTTCCGCACCCGGATCCAGGAGGAACTGATTAATGGGAGGAAGCCTCGAAGGATATATAAGCTGCTTCCTGCCTTCCTTGGAGACTAGACTGGACTAGTCTCAACTTGCCTTGACTTGGCTTCCTGTGTGTGATGTCGTGAGAAGTTGCCTCCACTTCTGCCTCTGCATGTACTTCCATTGATGCCAGCCATCCTGAATGGACTGTTATATATAGAATCAGCAAATGCATCAATATTCACAACTGGGGAGTCAGGATAATCAAAAAGATCCACTTCCTGTATCATTCAAATGGTTCATGACATGGGCCATTTGTTCTCCCTTCATTATTAGAAGGAGGAGCCGCAGCAACTTTAGGTCATATGAAACTAGGTAACCAACCCCAGGACATTGTTGTAATTCTGTCTCTTGAGAACCACTCCTGGTACCAAATTCTTTATTAGGGTTCTTTCAAAAGACAGAATTTACAGATTTTATCACAAAAAAGGTCTATTAGGAAGGCTTACAAATCAAAGGATAGAGATGGTCCAAGATGGCTGCTCAGTCATGAAGTAGATCTCCTGTCTGGGACTGCAGAAGAGCTGGTGAGGTGAGAGTCTGCTGTAGATCTCAGGTGAAGACCAAAGCCTGAAGTTTGGTGACTGAAGAGCAGCAACGGGCCGAAAGGCACAAGTCAAGACTGGAGCAAATCTGTGCTGACCACCTGCAATGTGTAGCAAGTCAGCATCCGTACACAATCGGGAAGGCGAGAGCTTTCCCAGAGGAAGAACTGTAACAATCTTCCCTCTTCCTTCCTTTTATACCCTTGGAGTTCCAGTTGGCCCTCCCACATCTGGGTGGGTGGTCTTTTCTCATTAGCCAGCCCACAAATCACTCACACTCTAATCCAGACCAGTTCTTGATCTCCAATCTAGGGTGGTTGACAAATCCTAATCCTCCTGGAGGTGTGGTTCCTAATTTCCTCAAGTTGACATAATCCCTTCAACAGACACAAAGAGTTTTATTGAGAAAGTAAAGCTCTCAAGAAATCAAGAAGGAGTCCCAAGTGAGGGTCCCAAAGGTGGAAGACTGGTGAGCCACTTACAAAGCTTTGATCTGCTCAGTTATCTGAATGGCAGTTTCTACTCAAGGAAGTGGTTTCAGGCAGTTTCTGTATTAGGGGTTGTAGAATGATACAAGTCTACTACTTGCCTTGAGGCATCTACAGGAAAAGTGAGGTGGGTGTAGGCTGGCTGTTTTGGCTACTACTCTTATTGCTTCCCAGAGGGGCTGGGGCCTTGACTGGGACCTTGAATCCACCTTAATTCTACCTCTGTTCCATGGTTGCTAGAATGCCCAGTCTTAGTCTTGTCTATCTTTCCTCATCTGTTCTTCCATCAAAGACACGGAAAGTCCACAAAGTCAACTTCTCCACAAAGAAAGGAGGAACTAAAACACAACCTAAGACTCCACCTTTTTCAGAGGTGTCTCAAGGGACTGGCTTCACTATTACGTGTCTCACGGTAATATGATGACTGGGCAACTTCAACTTGGAGGAACCATAACAAAATAAGATAGTAGGGAATAGAAGCACAAAAAGTCCAAAAAAAAAAAAAAAAAAAAAAAAAACACTTAGAATCTCTGGCTGAACCCACTGGTAAGGAAAAATTAAATTTGAAGCCAGTGTAACAAAAACACAGAGGTGGATTTATTTCCCAATGGTCAGAAATTAACAAGAGAGTTAAAGCAAATAAAGTCAGAAAAATACATTTAAAATAAAAGAATATGGTAATTTTCCAAAGGTTCATCCTAATTAAATGTAAATATGCTGTTTACCTAACAGAGAATTCAAAAGGAGAATCACAAAGGCTCTCAACAGCAGTATGAGAGCTGTACATAAAAATAAAAATTATGAGGCTGAAAAAATGGCTCAGGGGTTAAAGCACTTGTCTAGCAAGCGCTAAGTCAAGGGCTAACTGCCCAAGTTTGATTCTCGAGCACTGCATAAGCTGAGCATGGTGGCACACACCTGCAATCCTAGCACTCGAGGCTGAGACAGATCCATTGCCTGGGCTTCATAGTGAGTTCAGGATAAGCCTGAGCTATAGAGCAAGACACTGCCTCACAAAATAGATAAATAAATAAAAATAAAAATTGAAAATTTCATGAGAAATCATGAAAAGTATCAAATGTTAGTGTTTATGGGATAGGAGAAGGGGCGGCTACAGTGAGCATGACACAGGTGTAGCACCATCACCAGTACCAATTACAATCACAAAGCATGAGGATCAGGTGAGTTTACAGGGTCCACATGGAGTATAAACTGAAACTCAGGGCTACTAACTTTTCTAAGGGCCTGAAGCCTATAGTTTGTTTAATCTGGGTCTTTCAGATAGCACTGAGAAATACATTAAATTTAAAACCTCAAGAGAAATGTTCAGCAAAATTTATCAAGTAGAAGAATTGATTACTAAGCTTCAATATGATTATGGGAAAGCATCCAATCTGAGGGACAAAAAGAATAAAAAAGTGATGATAGATTTAGGGAAACATGTAACATCATCAAACCAAACCATGAATGTACTATTGCATCACTGAGACACTAAATGGAGAAAGATAAAGGGAAAAGGCACAAATATATATTTAGAGAAATAACATCACACATATTTTAACACATTTTAATCAAATTCTGTAAATTAAGTGTCAAGAGGGAATTCTCAAAGAAGGAAAGGAAAAACAACTTCTAATATGAAAGAGAATTTCTAGAAAAATATTAGAGAGTTTTTTCAGAGAAACCATTAAGATTAGTGTGAGAGAAGGCAGTGGGTTTGTAGGCAGTTATACATACAGGGTCCCCCAGATACAGGGAATTCACTGGAAGACAGGATTACAGAAAAGGTAGCTGGCTGTAACTCACGACAGCCTGTAGCTGACCTTTCCTTAGAACTCAGTTTAAAAACAATAGAAAGATCTTTAAAGGGAAGTAGTTAAGTGTGGAGAACGTAGCAACTAGCCCTAGCAACCAAGCTGCTTTGCATAGAACAGTCCCTTATCCAGCTATACGATAAAAACCCCTAGACACTGAGCCAAATGGGCAACTCACATTTCTGGGTTCCCCTTGTGAAACTAGAAGCTTTACCCTTTCTTTCTCCTTTTGCACATTTTCCTATAAAGCCTTTTCTTCATAAACTGCCTCCCATCTTTGCAACTTAATCTTCAAGCCTTTGGAGACACAAGATCAGTGCTGAGGCTGTTATGCCCAGATCACAGGGACCCCAGAGACCACCAGGAGATGGAAGCATGTACGTAAAAGCAAAGAGCCTGTATTTGGGCTTAAGCTCTGACTCTCAGACTTCACCAGTGCAGTGGGTCCGTGCAGAGAGCCCAGAACAATAGCTAAGCAGAGGTGGTGACAGTGATCATGACTTAAGCACAGCGTCACTATACAAAAACCAATCACAATTATACAGCACCCATGGTAACAACAGTAACCACTCAGAATCTATAGGGTGTTGGTTGCATTTGGCAGGACCCTATCATTACCTCTGAGAGTCTTTTGAAAATGATCAATTATAAGGTGAGCTCAAAGGGGCCCATGGGGGGTTAGGGCAAGTGGCGAGTGATTGGCTAGTTAATACTAAATAACTATTCATAGTCCCCAGACCTCACCTCAGACCTCAGAAATGCTAGATATTTTTCTAGCCTTTCCTGACTGGCTAGTCTGAGGGTGGTCAGAGGCTGGTTTCAGCCTTGGGCAATGTTTGACTTTTCCTGTTACTGTCTTATTATTCTGGAAAACTGAAACCCAGGACTACTTGCTTTTCTGGGGAGTCTGAAGCCTGTCATGGAGTTTGTTTAGCTCAGGTCTTTGAAGACCTATTGGAATTGGGTCCTGATGTCTCAATGACTAACACTAGAAAGAAGTAATATATGTGAAATATTGGGAGAAAAATCCCTGCTATTCAAGGATACACCTAGCAATCTTGACAATCAAAAATAAAAGGTATATAAAAATTATTTGTCTTGTTTTATTTTGTTTTTGGTGCTGGTAATCGAACCTGAAAGGTTTTGCCCTCGATGAAAATAAAGACCAGGCAGAAACAAAGGTCTGGGTCATCTTTATTAAAGGAGCTCCCCAGTGAGGTTCACGGACCCAAAGAATGAGGTCCGAGAAATTGAGCAGCAGGAAAGAGCTATGGGATTTTTATAGGGTTTGAGAAGCGTGTGGGATCATAGCAGAAGCTGATCAGGGTACCCAAGCTGGTTGTGCTGTCGTCAGTTGACCTTCAGTTCAGTTTTGGTCCCTTGAGTTTGTTTTCCCTGAAGTCATTTGAGGAACTTCCGTGTTTCTGTTTCTCCTCCCATACCTCTCCAGGCCATCATTCTGACCTTTTTGGTTAGATAGGGCAAAGACTTTTATCTAGCTACTTCTTGCTGAGAAGGAACATAGTCATTAATGGAGGTCGGAGGGTGATGACTCAGTGGAGAGAGAAGTGTACAAGTGGAGAAGCATCTGATTTACTGAGATCCTGGAGGCCTCTTGGATGTGGTCCTGTAGGAGGCAAAGAAGGTAAGGGGCTAAAAGTAGAAGCAGAAAAATTAGTATGAAAGGTCCTGTAACTGGGTGCATCCATTGGAAGAGCATAGAGGACCAGGGAGATTGGATTTCCCACTTAGAGGAGTATCTTGGCCTGAGTTTTTCTCTAAGTTGTTGGAGATTTTTTTTATGCCGGTTTCCACTATGCCTGATTCATTAATGTAGTGACAACATTCTTCCTCCAGGAAAAGACAGGTTCCTCCCTTACTGGACGTTAAGAAATCTAGAGCCCTGTGATTTTGGAGAGCCATGCCAGCCAGAGAGATGACATGTCTTTGTAGAGAGGCAAAAGACTTTGCAGAGTCCTCCAGAGTTCTGTCTAATTTTTGCTGTAGATCCCTACAGCTGGTGACTGAGTGACCCAGAGAGCCTGCTCCAAAGAGCCAGAGCCAAGGAGGCCAGGGCGACACTGACCTTGAGTAGGAGAAATACAGCCCATTTGTGTCATGTTGGCAGAGAAATGTTCCAGGTTTGTGGGTACAAGGAGTTAAAAGCTTCTTCAAGAGAGTAAGGAGTTAGTTGGGGGACGAGAGAGAGAGGCAAGCAGATATTAGAGTTGGAGGTGTTAAAAGTCTTAGTGAGAGTTCCATTGCACCAGAAGAAATGTTCTTGGAGCATAGTGGAGGTGTTTGACTGGAACACCTGGTGACACACAAATGGGCAGATGGTGGAGTGGTGAGGCCCAGTGACATGTAACAGGTTGTGCTGGCAGTGGAGAATTCTAGAAGAACATTCTGAAGTGTGAATGAAGTCATGGGAGAGAAGCTAGAATTAGAGTTAAAGGGTGTTAGTTAAAGGACAGCCACAAACAGGAAGGAGGACATGTAGACACAAGGGGAAGCAATCAAAGGTGGTGGTGTGTAACGAGGTCTGGTGAAGAAGTTGACCGTCACAGATAACTTGTAGCCAAGAAAAGGGAGTTGAGATTTGTTTGCTCTGAGTGTGTATATCCTGTTCCTGTGAGAGAATTTTGTGAAAAGTTTCTGTGAGGTTGGGAGGTGGAACTAGTACTAACCTGGTTATCATGATGGACTGGCAGGGATATGACCAAAAATTATTGGGGCATATGCCTCCTGTTGTGTGCTCCAACCACTGGCTGTTAGAAGTATCTGGAATGTTTATGGTAAGCTGGTGTGGGTTGGTGTCTCTCAGGAAGATGACAAAGGGCCTTGAGATCCAATAGGTCTGGGACTCAGACATCCAGTTTCTTACACATGATGTCCAAGGACAACCATAGTTTTGTGGCCATTGTTCTCTGCATCGACTGTTGGTCTGTTGGTATGGAAAGCAAAGAGCAAAATGTGTAAGGCTTTCATAAAATTTTGTTTGGCACCAGGGAGTAGAAATGGGAACTGGAAAGGGTTTGGGGTAGTTGGAAACAGTTCACGTGGCACTTACCAAAGACGTATTGTTCCAAGTATGGGTAATAGTGAAGAGGTAATAAGCACCTTCTGAAGGAGTAGCATTAGGCAGGCTTGCAGGAAGGACAGGAAGGAGGCATAAGAGAAGTCCGATAAAATTTAAGAGTGGTAGGACCTGTCGAGGCAACTGACCAGTTAGTGGGTAGGTCTGAGGCTGGAGAAGAGTCATACTGTTGGGAAGCCAGAGAGGCATCAGTCTATTGAAATTTTTTGAGCCTACTGAGGTGGAACCCCAAATGTGTCCCAAGAGTTTTGCTGCTGTGGGGGTGGTTAAAATTACCATCCCCCGAGGTTTAAGAGAGCCTGATTTTAGTTCCCGGAGAAGAACAGTATCACCTGGTTGTAGGGAAGCATTATCCAGAGCTGAAGATTATGTCTGTAGTTTGGAAAGGCACTTGCTGGTGTGTTTCCTTAGAAGTTGTCAAAGGAGGGAGAGGTATGGCAGGTATGCTGTGAAAGGAGGTGTATTAGTGGGAAAGGAATGATTACGGAGAAGCGGGGGGTGCATACATAAGTTCAAACAGGCAGAGTCTGGTAAGTTTTGGGGGAGCTGCTCTGATCCTGGTTAGAGCCAGAGGGAGAAGATCAGGCCATGACATTTTGAGTTCCAGAGATAATTTGGACAGATGGTTCTTGATAATACCTTTAGCCCTCTCAACTTTTCCGGAGGACTGGGGGTGAGAGGGGATATGCAATTTCTACTGTATATTGTGATTGTAATTTCCACTGTATAGGCCTCTATCCAACCTGTAAAGGTATCTATTGTCCCCATCATATTTATTAATATGCATATGCAATAGATGATGTTTACAATGAACTTGAGCATTTCTTGCACACATTTATAATATCAACTTTACAATCCCTTCCCATTTTTGACCCTCCCACACTCTCCCCATCCCCTCCCCCCAATTCTGGCTGTCACATCATGTGGTTCTATAGAATGTCTGTGTTCTGGGTTTCCTAAGTCAGACAGACTATACAGTACTTAACATGTTTAATCTTCCACATCTAAATCACTTCACTTAAGTCACCACTCTTTAGCACAGCTTCCTATTCCTCAAATGGGCCCCACTGGTCAGATCTTGATGCCTTTTGTCCAAGTCCACCTGATCCCTTTATTGGAATATTTGAGAAAAGTTCTCTTTTGTTTTCTATATTTTGCTACATCTTTGGTAATATTCTCAAACCTGGCCTTACCCACCAGTCAACATTAGAAAATAACTACAAGCATGTAATTCAAAAGACTAATAAATATGAGAAAGAAGAAGAAAAGTCAAATTTCAAAAGCCTTAGCTGAATACTGGAAGGAACATGTTTGCACATTCACGGGGTTATATTTACATCAATCAATTTTCTTAGGATAAATTTACATCAAAGACCTAACAAGTGAATTGCTACAATAAACAAACTTAAAACTATACCACATTGCTACATTAAATGAACTTAAATCTATGTCACATAAGTATACTTAAAGTAACAGATATGAAGTCAGATTTAGTTATTTCAGAATTTTTTAAATTTCATAACTTATTTACTCACATTTCATGGATTACTAACATTTTGCTAGATTTGATTTGTAATTTTATCTGCCTGTCCATCCGTATATTCATGCATTCATATTTTAAAAGATTTTATGTCAATTCCCCACGTTGCATGTAATCATTCTGTTTTACACACTACTAGGCTATTACTAATAATAATGATGTGGGAAGATTTCACAGATTTTATAGAACAGGTGGTACTGTTTTAGAAGTATATCAATCAAATGATTTAAATATCAATCTTTTTACTACATTTTCTCTTTAGATGTTACTTTTCCTCCAAGTTATTTTGATGCTACTTATCTTTCTGCCTCTCAAAGAGGATAAACTCACATTCAACATCAAAAAAGTGAATTGCTTCATTCAACAAGCTTAAGACTTTATCAATTGGCTACATTAAATGGACTTAAATCTGTATCACATAAGTATACTACAGTTAAAGCAATAGATAGCTATGCTTAGTTATTTCAGATTTTTTAACTTCCATGTATTGTTTACTCATATTTCACTAATTATTAACATTTTGCCCAATTTGGTTTATTCTTTTACCTATCAATTCATCCTTAATTTCATGAATAGCCTTACTTTTTCTCAGCTTATTTCCCTCTAGCTGATGACTCTTTTTCTCTGAGGTCATTGGTGTCATTGGCCTCACTTTCACTTTCTGAGTTTCCTTTAAGTATTCTCTGCAATGCTGACTTAGTGGCTGCAAATTTCTTTAAGCTTTCTATATCATGGAAATTTTTAATTTCTCCCTCTAATTTAAAAGATAATTTTGCTGGATAGAGCAGTCTTGGTTGGCATTTATGTTCTCTTAATGCTTGGATGACATTGCTTTTAGAGTTTGGGTTATGAAGTCTGCAGTTATCCTGATGAGCTTATCTTTGTAGATCACCTTCTGTTTTTCTCTTGCTTTTAGTATTTTCTCTTTGTGTTGGGTTTCTCTTATTTTAATTTTGATGTGCTGTGATGAGGGTCTCTTCTGATCAAAGTTGTTTGGTGTTCTATATGCCTGTAGTAGTTCCACGTTTATTTCTTTTCTTAGATTTGGGAAATTTTATTCCATAATTTATTGAACATGACCTTTAGGCCTTTTGTTTTGTCCTCAGTCTTCTCCTGGGCTCCCATAATTCTGAGGTTGTTTCTCTTTGAATCATCTATCAGCCGTTGTAATGATTTGCTTTCTTCCTTTTTTACTTTGTGTCCTTCACGGCCTGTATGTTTAGGTCTAACATTCTATTCTGAAGATGTCCAAAGTGGTTGTTTATTATTTCCTGTGTGTTTTTCACTTCCTGAATATCTGTATTCAATTTTTTTATATCTCTGTTGTGTTCTTCTCTAATTTCTTGTATTGCCTTCATTTTTCTTCTGGTTTATATTTTCTTTGGTCTCCTCTATTTGCTTTTCAAGGCTTGCTTTTAGCTTATCTATGTTTTGGCATAGATCTTGCACTGTTTCATTTCCTGCCTTAATTCAATGTAATTCTGGGCCCAGAAGTTAGCATCGTTTTTTTGCCATTTTAATTTTTGGATTCTGCGATTTCAGTATACCTGGTATCATCTTCTGGGGTGTCAGGACTTTTTGTAGGATATGTATTACCACATCTCCTCATGGTTCTGCTGTCTCTGACTGTCTCTGGCTGGCTGTCTCTGGTGCGCAGGAAAGAAGGGTTTGACGAAGGCCCAGTCCTAGATGCCTCTGGAAGCCATTGGCCCAAAGGACAGACAGGGCGATGGAATTCTCTGTCCTAGCTGCCTCTGGAAGCCTCTGGAGCTCAGGATTAACAGGGTGATGGAATTCCCTGGCAGCCTCTAAAAGCCTCTGTCTCATGGGGTGGGCAGGAGATGAACTTCCCAGTTCTAGATGCCTCTGGTGTGCAGGGCAGTGACAACCCGGAAGCCTGTGGTGTGTTCTAGAGGAATGGGGCAACGGTCCCCCTTTTGAGGTGTCATGTTCACTCTGGCCCCTCAGAAAAGCTCTACCACCTGTCCTGGCTTCCTTCAACTAGGGCGGGTTCTCCACCCTCAGAGGTGCGACCATTAACCTGAGCCGTTCAGTGGGTCAGGGGCCTTTTTCCCCCTCTTTTCTCCTCTCTCCGCCTTTTGTGCCAGTTTCTTCCTGGGCACTGTTTAAGGGTGACCCCAAAGCCCTGATGTGCTCTTCTGAGCTTTCTTTTACTCTAAAGTGTTCAGTCTTGGGCTCTTTTTGCTTGTTTCCTTCTTTCTAAATGGGTCCTGCGGACATCATTGCCTGTTACGGCTGCCGAGTGCTGCTTCTGATCTGCACTCCCAGGGGCATTTTCTAGGGGGAGCACACATTGTTTTTGTAGTATATACTTCCTGTAAGCTCGTTTTTCGGAGGCTGGTGCTGCCAGCTGCTGACAATTCCCACTTCTCTGGATCGTAGCTTACCTTAGGCTGAGGTTCTAGCTCCGGACTTTCCTCCATCTGTGGTCTGTGGATGCCAGCAGCTCAGGACCATCCTGAGTTGGCTGCTTTTTTCCTCCTCTTCCAATACGACTTCAGGATTTCTGACCCTACCACAGCCTCCTGTCCATTGTTGGGGTGCTCCGTCCTCTCAGTCAGATGTTCCAGTCTCCATGTGAGCTTCCCTCCATCCGCAGCTGCCTGCTGCTCCCAGCCATTTGCAGCCAGCCTGTGGTGGCTTCTGGGGCTGCTGGGAATTTTTTCTCTTTTTTGTATGTTCCTTCGGAGTTTCTGCCCTTCCCCTGGCCTCCTTTCAATTGCTGGGATGCTCCTCTCTTCCCTAGCTACAGTGAGCACATTTTTTCCAACTAAACTCTTGACTTTTTAAGCGGATCAATGAGGAGACATTGTGCAGCTCTATTACTAGGCCATCATCTTGACTGGAAGTCCAAATGTATCTATTGATGTAAGGAGGTATCAAAGTTTTTTATGAGTGGGCATATGAATGAAGTCTATCTGCCAGTCCTGTCAATGCTGGTGTCCTCTCAGGTGATGGGTGTGGAGCTTTAGAAGCAGGCCTCCCTGAGGGACACCAAAGCACAAATGGAACAGGCAGAGTGTACTTGTTGTATGAAGTTGCTTAGCCAAGGAGAGTAAAAGAAAGGCTCAAGAAAATGGTATAGAGGTTCAGGTCCTATATATAAGGAGTTATGCATGTCAGTAATGAGAGATGAGCCTTTTTTTTTCTGAGAGGGCAATATGATCTCCTACAAAGATCCAACCTGTAAGTTCTGGGTGTCCCTGTAGAGTCTGGAGCTCCTTTTCTGTGCATGATGGCTGAATGGAAGTGGTTAGGAAGAGTATAAGTGCAAGGAGTTGAGAAGAAGTTAGAGATTTCGCTCTTGTGTCTGCTTTATTGTTTCCTATGGTAACTGGATCCTCGACAGTGAATGATAGTAACCTTTGAAGGAAGTGGGAGGACTTGTAAAAGTTCAGTTATGAGAGAAGTGTTGACAATAGGGGAGCCTTTGGTGCTCAGAAATTCTCTTTCTCTTCAAATGGTGGCGTGGGAGTGGACAATGAGAAATGCACATTTGTAGTCGGTGTATATGTTGACTAGCATATTAGCTGAGAGGTATAAGGCTCAAATAAGGGCCCAGCGTTCTGCCTTTTGGGAAATGGTACCTTGAGGCAGGCCCTGGGCCTCTACCGTTGTGGAATGGGTGACAATGGCATAGGCCACTTTATGGGTGCTATCCACTCCTGTTACTGAACTGCTATGAATTAAGAGGGTGAGATCCAGATTCTGAAGAGGACAGTATTTTAGGTTAATTGGAGACATGAGAAGGGATTCAGTAACCTGTGTGCAATTATGAAAGACTAATGGAGCATTGGGAATAGGTAGAAGGGTAGCCAAATTGAGGGGTGGGGATTGAGACAGAATGATATTAGGATTTTCTATAAACAAGAAGTGTAGCTTCTGGATTCGTGAGGGGCTGAGGAGGGGGAGAGGCTTGTGGCCCAAGAGATCTTTTAGGGACTGTAAAAGGGTAAGTTTTATAGCTTCCTTACACCTAGTAGCTGCTGCTGAGAGGGCCCTGAGGCCTGGGAATCACCCTCTAGCAGTTGAGTCAAGTTGTTTGGACAGATAAGAAATGGGTGCAGTGGGCCAGACCCAAGGGCTGAGTTAGTACCCCTGTGGTGATGCCCTTTTATTTGGCTCTGAAGAGATGAGAGGGATGTGTGGGTACAGTAAGGACAGTATGGGGGAAGAGGTAAGATTCACCTTGAGAGTCTGGAAAGATTGTTTGACAGCTAACAGGGAGGAGAGTGGTCCCGGAAGTGTTTCTTTGGCTGCTTGATATAGAGGGCAGGCAATAATAGCAAAATTAGGAATATAGTGTCTAAGAAAGCCTACAAGGCCTAGAAAGGAGAGAATGGAGTCAGCATCCATAGGGGGTTGGAGTGAGTTAAGAGCATGAATGAGATCAACGGCGAGAGATTTTTGTCCAGGGGATGTGAAGACTCCCAAGTATGTGACCTGGGAACCTGAGTGCTGGGCCTTTTCTGCAGAGACATGATATCCCCGTGACTGCAGAAAGTTGAGAAGGCAGGCTGTGTGTTCATGTGAGTCTTGCAGGGAGGGCCTGCACAACAGGAAGCCTGGCCTCTGGGTGAGCAAGCCAGCCGGTGGCAGGGCGTCCCCCAACTCCAGGGCCTGGAACAGAAGAACCAGTGTGTGCATGACTCAGATATGGTCTAGAGAGAGCAGGTGCCAAAGAGGGCCAAGTAAAAGCAAAGAGGGACTCACCTCACATCTGAAGTTTTGGAGAAGAATCAGTCTCAAGGTCTGAGACAGGAGCTCAAAACCCCCCAGGCAAGGAGCTACACCCTCCCAGGTTTCAGCACAAATGAAAGGTTTTGCCGTCAATGAAGATAAAGGCCAGGCAGGAACAAAGGTCTGGGTCATCTTTATGAAAGGAGCTCCCCAGCGAGGTTCACGGACCCAAAGAACGAGGTCCGAGGAGTTGCACAGCAGGAAAGAGCTATGGGAATTTTATAGGGTTTGAGAAGCGTGTGGGATCGTGGCAGAAGCTGATTGGGATACTAAGGCTGGCGTTGTTGTCATCAGTTGGCCTTCATTTAAGTTTTCTTCCCTTGAGTTTGTTTCCCTGAAGTCAGTTGAGGAACTTCTGTGTTCCCCTTTCTCCTCCCCCACCCCTGTGGGCTGTCAGAACCCAGGGCCTTTGCAATGAGTTACATCCCCAGTCCATTTTATATTTTTGTTTTGAAACAAGGTTTCACCAAGATTCTCAGGCTGAACTCAAGTTTGCGATCCTCTTGCCTCAGCTTTCAAGATTGGTATGGTTATAGGCATGAACCACCATGTTCAACTTAGATAATGTGTCTCTTGTGGACAACAAATGATTGGGTTTTGTTTTTTGATCCACTCTGCAAATTTGTTTCTTTTGGTAGGCAAGTTAATACCATTAGCATTGAGAGTAATTATTGTGAGATTTTTGCTGAATCCTGTCATTTTCCCATTCTTCTAATGCTGATTCTTTACTTTTTATTTTTGTTACAATTTCTTTTTAGATGTTTTCATTCATCTATGTTCTTTTGTGCTGCCTACTTCTTTGTCTCTCTCTAAGATTCCTTCCTTCAAATATTTTTTGCAATGCTGGGCTAGTGAATTCAAATTTGTTTAGGGTTTCTTGGTCATGGAAAATTTTTACTTCTTGAATTTTCAGGGATAATTTTGATGGATATAAAAACGTGAGTTAACACTTTTCTTTTTTCCAGTTTTATTAATATGTATATATGCAATACGTAATTTTTATGTTGAACTTGAGTATTTTGTGTGCATATATAATGCATCAGAGTTAAAAACCCTTCCCTTTTTCCTTTTAATCCTCCCCAACACTCCCCTGCTCCCTAATTTTCACTTGATTTCTTTTAAAGCTTGAAAGATTTTGCTCTAGGCTATCCTGGCCTTTAAGGTTTGCAGTGGGAAACCTGCAGTAATCCAGATGGGTCTGACTTGGTAAAATAGTGTCTGTTTTCTCTTAACTGCTCTTAATATTCTCTTTATGTTGAATTTTTGAGGTTTTTATTATGATATGTTGTGATGAGTTTCTTTTCTGTTCAAAGTTATTTGGGTTCTAAAAGCTTCTTATACTTAATTTCTTTTTGTAGATTTGGGAAGTTTTCGTCCATGATTTTAGTAAACAAATTTCTTATACCTTTTTGGGCTGCTTTCTCCTCTCCCTCACCTATAATTCTGAGTCGGTTCGCTTTGAATTATCCATCAGCTGTTGTATCCAGTTACTTTACTTTCTAATTTTGGAATCATGCCTGATTACGGCATTTTTCTCCTCAACCTTGTATTCAAAGTCTGAAATTCTGTCCTAGGAATGTTTGAGCCTACTTCTGCTGCTTTCAAATTAAATTTTATTTTATTTTATTTTATTTTTCTTTCTTTTTTTCAGATGGGGTCTTGCTCTATTATCCAGGCTGACCTCAAACTCAGGCAATCCTATTGATTCAGCCTCCCAAGTGCTGGAATTACAGGCATGCACCACCACACTGGGCTTTATTTGTTGTTGGGGAATCAAACTCAGGGCCTTGTGCTGAGAAAAATGTGTCTTCTCTTATTGTAGATGAAATATTCTGTAGATACCTGTTAAGTCATTTGTTCAATGATGGCTATTTATTAAATCAAACTGTTTAGTGGTGTTATTTTGCCCTAATATGAATATTCATTAGATTAACCTACTTGACAAAATGTGATATTTCAGTTCCATGCTATGATTGTATTGAAGCCTATCCGTCCCTTTATGTCTACTCCTTTTTATTTTGTAAAGTTGAATATGTCAACATTATGGATATATCATATATATATATATATATATATATATATATATATATATGTACATACAATTTCTATATTTCCTGTTCCTTTGACCAAAATATAAAGGCAATCTTTGTCCCTTCTGAGGAATTTATTTCTTAGATTCTACTGTGTCTGTAAATAATATAAATATTGCTGCCTGTCTGCGTGATCAATTTGCACGGACTATCATTTTCTATCCTTTCACTTGTAGAGTGTATGCTTCTTTACAAATGAATCATATGGTTTGACATTATGTGCTTGGTTTTGGTTTTTGGTCTAATCTGCTAGTCTTTGTCTTTTGTCTAGAGTATTAAGACTGTTAATATTGAAAATTATTATTATAAGTTATTTACTGAGTACTGTCATTGCATTGTGCTTCTATTGCTGATTTCTTGATTTTTTCCCTTTTGTTTGCTTTCCCCTTTAAATTTACACCTTCTTTTGGACCCTTTGGTGAGGGTGGCCCCTCATCTCAATCTAATATTTTTAACTTTTTTCACAATGTTGATTTGGTGGTCATGAACTTAAGATTTGTTTGTCATGGAAATTCTTCACTTCTCCGTCAAGTTTGAACGTTAATTTTGTATGGCATAGAGATCTGAATCGATGATCATTTTCTATTAGGGCTTGAAAAACTTTGCTCCAAGATTTTATTTATTTTTATTTTTTTTTCTGGTAGACTTCCTTTTGTATATGTGTATGTGCTATTTTTCTCTTATAGCTTTTAGTATTTTCTTATTATTGGTTGGGATTTGGGCCATGCTTTATCAGGTGTCTGTCTCATTTGATCATCTATTTTGGGTTCTTTATGCTTCTTGTATTTCAGTATTGAATCACTTCCCCAGATTTGAAAAAAAAGCTATGATTTTTAGTTGTATTCTGTTTTTTTCTTTTCTCCTAAAATTCTGATACTTTTAGTCACCTAGCAGCTATTGGATCCACCTCCCTTGTTGTCTTGCTCTTGGGATGTCATCGAGTAGATGGACACTGTATCAACCATGTCCTCAATGTCTGCCAGTCTTTCCTCAGAGCCTTTGGGCCTGCAACTCATGATTGTGGTTGCAATTAAATTTTTCATGTCTTGAATTTCTGCTTGATTTATTTTCATAATTTCTTAATGTTTACTTAAATAAACACTCATGTTTTGCGTCATCTTAATTTACCCAATTTGTTCATTATGTTTTCTTTAAACCTGCAGAATATTTTATAACTTAAACCCATTATCTATTTATTTAACTTTTATTTGTGCTCACTAAATACATTTTGAATTTCTTATATGTTTCTTATTTGATCTCTTTAAATGCTTTGGCCATTTAGCTTTTTACTTGTTTGCCTGCAATTTTTTTTCTACTTTAAAATCTGTAAGACCAGCTTTCAGGAAATTAAGGATCTCTTTTTTTTCCCATTTTATTTATACGTATATGTGCAAAATTTAAGGTTTACAATGGAGTTGAGATTCAAATCATTTGCAGCTCCTTCTTGCAAGATTCCTCTTGAAAGATAGGAACCTTTTCCTGTTCCCCTGCAGTTCTGGTAGAGGACTGCCATGAGTTTCATAGCTGAGAGGAAAACCCCTTCGGCTGCTCCAGAAGGATAAAAGACTGATTTCCATAAATGTAACATGATTGAATCAAGAGGCCTCTAAACAGGACGTATAACTTGGGAGGTGAGACACAGCTACAGACACAATAAAGACCTTACCCAGGTCACTTGTAAGATCTACTAAAATGCTCCCCCTGAGCATGGGTTCCTGTTTTGCTCCGGGTATGAAAAGCTGTAGGAACAAGTGAAGTTATTCCATCCCATTTATGACACAGTTCCACGAGTCTATCTGTGTGTATTTTTAATTGCACATGCTAATCCGGTCTCCCACTTAACCCATCAGCTTTATGTCACGCTGGCTGTAACATTTGGTGTCCAGCTGTGTAGTATGAATGGGGAACTGAAGGACACTTGTTGAAAAACGATGTGTAGCAGCTTGGTGGTGACGGTGACGATTACACAAGCTCAAGGAAAACACTGATTCAAGACTAGTAAGTACTCAGAAACGTGAAACAACTCCCTGCTGAGCTATATGCTGCAACTTCCGAGAGTAAAGGTAGCCAAATACGATACGGAACGAAGCCTTGGTACATGAGTAAACCATAATCCAGGAGTCCCAGGTAAAGGGAAACTGGAACCTAAAAACTGGGAACATGTTAAGTACTAAGAACAAATGTGAGATAAAATTTTTTAGCATTTGGAGTATGATTTCTGTCACAGCAGGCTTTATTGCTAGTAAAATCCAGTGTTTTCCATCTATTTCTCTTTGATTTGATGAGAATTCAGAGGATGAAAAAGAGGTGCTATTTAAAAAATCAAATCCCCTTTCCTTTATCCCCAAATTGGCTTTTAAAAAGTCAGTGACAAGCACAAAACACACTTAATCCTGTGCAAAAAAAAATGCTTCAGATTTGTTATAAAAGTGAGAATTAAAATATTGATTGGCTTTTCTATTAAATTTGCATAAAACTGTGCTGATATGCTTTTAGATTTTAAAATTATTAGTTTATAAAAAGTGGTAACCTTGCTTCTTTTACTTCCATTATGATTGATGCCCTGACCAAACAGCCACTGTCTCCTTGTGATTGGACACATATTTATGAAGTATTCCTCAGTGGTGGTCACAGCCTTCTATTGAAAAGTCATTTTGGGGAACAAGAAAAACATAGTCATTCAGCTATTTTCCAATTACTGATGGCTGAGTTCGCAGTGAAAAGCGATGACCCGATGTTGATAATGGATTATATGGAGGTCTGCCTGGCAACAAGTCAAAGAAGCAAGCCAACAGAAGAGCAGCTTTTCCAAACACGACTGAAACTTAACGGTTTTTTAAAGCAGAGTGACTAAAGCTTTGAGGCAAAGGATCACTGGTTTCTAAAAATACAGAGGTTAAAATGTTAACTCTAGTACCTTTATATTTTGATTTTCATAGATAAATTGAAATGATTATTGAGTAAATTAAAAACAGAATTGATGTTTAAAAGTACTATATAAAAATACCTAAGTCATTTGTTAAATAAGCTTAAGTCTTCTAAAAGTTTCAAAAACAGCTTTTTAGTCTCAAGTTGCCTCAATGAGTTACCATTCCAGGTCAATTACAGCCTCGAGGCATTAGATAACCCTTAATATGAAAGAAAGTAACAGTGCTTTTTTCTAGATTTAATT
Source organism: Ctenodactylus gundi (assembly GCA_004027205.1). Taxonomy (NCBI): domain Eukaryota; kingdom Metazoa; phylum Chordata; class Mammalia; order Rodentia; family Ctenodactylidae; genus Ctenodactylus; species Ctenodactylus gundi. The sequence goes on from PVKB01002536.1 coordinate 82,541, forward strand.
GGCTACTATCAGGTTTGGATTTCTGTGTATAACTTTTTTAAATAAAATAAAAAATCAAATTTCTTTATCCTAAAAGTAAAAATAAAAAATAACAGACTTATGGTAAATTAAAATATTTTCTTATCATTGTAAAACTGCCACAACCTCACCAAGGCCTACAAATTACTTATCAAGGAACCCTCCTGCACTGCTAGTGGGAATCTAAATTCATACAGCCACTTTGAAAAACAGTATGAAGATCTCTTAAAAGACTAGAAATAAATATCCCCTTTGATCCAGTGACACCCCTCTTGGGAATACATCCAAAAGAGACCAAAACAACATATAACAGAGATATATGTATACCCATGTTCATAGCAGCACAACTAACAATAGCAAAAATATGGAAGGCACCAAAATATCCATCAACAGACCAGTGGACACACAAAATGTGGCATTTATACACAATGGAATACTATGCATCAATGAAGTCCAATAGCGTGGAGGCTTTTGCAGGCAAATGGAAGAAGCTTGAGAACATCATGATTAGTGAAGTGAGTCAGAAGCAGAAGGTGAAACATCGAATGGTCTCTCTGATATGAGAGACCCAGATCACAACTCCTATGGAACTTAAAAGGAAAAACAAAGTGAAAGAGGGGGGTAGGGTGGGGGAGGAGGGAGGGAGGAGTGGGTAGAGGGAGGGACAAAAGGAGAGTGGGAAAGCCCTTGTCACCTTGACAAGATATGTATGTGCACAAAATGCTCAACTCCATTGTAAACCTTGAATTTTGCATGTATACATATCAATAAAATGTGGGGGGAAAAGATATGAGCTCAATAAAAGCTAAGAGATATCAAAACAGTACCTGTCTGTGTCCTTTTAAAAGAATTTCTTAAACTACTACCATATCTTTGCTGCCTACATTCTTCAACAAGTGACTATTCTATTAAGATTTAGAAAATGTCCTCTCCATTTTACTATTTTTGTTACTCCTAAAATGCATATTTAAAGTAGTCTTGATATTGTTTAACTTGTGTTGACTTTCTGTATTACAGGAACTGTAAAATGATGAGACAGCTAGTTATGCTACCACCTTACACAGTTTTACTGAAACTCAACATCTGCCTATAACAAGATAGTCAACAGGTTAATTTAGCTGATTTTATTTATGAGTCAAAACTCAAAAACTTAACACAAATTTTCAGGGGTTACCTCTAAAAATAAAATGTGTTGTGAATCTTCCCGGTGTTGCTTATTTCAGTAAAATTATATAAAAATGTAAATGTTGGTTTATAGTCAATAACAATTATTTTCTAGGTTAAAAAATCTGAATTTTTTCTTTAATTCTTCAGTATACATCAATACTATTATAATTTGTAATTTGTAAGATATAGGGCTATAATAATAATTATACTTCTAAATTATAAGTTCTAAACTGTTTCAAAACCCTAACATAATAATAATAATAATAATAATAATAATAAAAGTAATATATTATGGACTGAGGCATGACTTAGCAAATAGAGTATCTGCCTAGGTGTTGCTAGCCTGGTCATAACAAAGCCATGTATTGGATTCCTCAACACCACATAAAGGTATGCTAGATGTAATGACTGACACACACCAGTAATCTCAACACTAGTAAAGTTAAAACAAAGGCTGCTGTGAGTTAAGGGTAATCTAAACAAATGAGATCCTATCTCAAAAATAATGATAATTTTAAAATTTGGCTATGCTTACATGCTTTAGATTTTTACAAAAAAAAAGAAGATATTTATTTAAGTAAAATAAAACATATGTATTATAATTGGGGTAAAATGTTAAATGTGTCGTGAAAAATAAATCTATATGTTTTCATAAATTATTTACACACATTTACTAATTATTAAGATTTTGCTAGGTTTGGTTCATGATTTTACTTACCTATCCATCCCTAACTTCATGCATACATATTTTTGAAGATTTTATACCAGTTCCCTATGAATATAATAATTATGTTTTGAAAACTTATATGCTATTAAAAATAATAATTATGGGGGAAGAGTCACGGATTTTATGAGAAAGCTGGTATTGTTTTAGAAGGATACCAATCAAATGGTTCAAATATCAATCTATTTTTTGTTATACTTTCTTTGTAGATGTTTTCCTTCCTCCATGTTTTTTGGTGCTGCTTGTCTCTTTGCTTCTCTCAAATATTCCTTCAAGTATTTTTTGCAATGCTGGGCTAGTGGTTGCAAATGTCTTCAGGGATTCTTGGTCATGAAAAGTTTTCACTTCTTCAATTTTCAGGGATAATTTTGGTGGCTACAACAACCTGGCTTGACACTCGATGTCCTTTAAAGATTGAAAGATCTTCCTCCAGGCTCTCCTAGCCTTCAAAGTTTGCACTGAGAAATCTGCAGCAGTTTAAATGGGTTCACCTTGGTAGAATAATGTCTATTTTTTTCTTGCTGCTTCTAATATCCTCATTTTCTCTTGTTCTTCTGAGGTTTTGATTACGATATGTCCTGGTGAGTCTTGTTGCTGGTTGAGGTGATTTGGTGTCTATAAGCTTCTTATACCTGGAAATTAATTTCTTCTTCTAGATTAGGAGAATTTTCTTGCACTATTTCAATGGATATTTCAGAGATGATATTAAAGAATCCTACTTTCCATTCCACAATAATGGTCTTGAGACAACCTCCTTTTGACTGGTTACTTGTTGAGTTGGAGGAAAAAATGGTCCTCAGAAAATATTAATGCTATTCTTGCTCAAATTCTGACAGCCTTGAAAAGATCTACAAGATTTGTGGGCTTATTGATTGCTGGCATTCTAACTTCTATTGATATTATTACAGCAACAGCTGTGAGCACAGTGCCATTAAAATAAGTCTCAAAAATTAGATGTACTCAAGAAAAAAATAGACGTTGATTATATGGAATGATTGGATGCTCTTAAAGGTAGTGTTGTTGGTTAGGACAACAGGTACAGGCTATTAAAGTATTGCCTTACCCTGGCCTGTCATTATAGTCATACTTATATTTCTTTTTCAACATTGTCTCATAATAAAACAGAATACCGCTAGGAACAAGTCAAAGGACATTTAGATGGAATTTGATCCACTATAATAGTACACTGGACATTCTGAAGCTGCACCAGTAAGTGCTAATGCTTAGCCATTTCCATCTGTCAGTGATATCAGGAAAACAATATGCTGATGCTTTACATGAGACACTTCAACATTTAAACCCCATTTATTTGGTACATGATCAAACCACAAAAAAAAATTGGTTATAGCTATACTGGTCGGAATAATTCTCTTGATTGCTTTGCAGGCTGTATCTATTTCTCTCAACTCGGAAAGTGGCTGATAACCCAGGAGAAGAAGGCTTATGTGGCCCATATGCTTCAAAAACAGGAGCAGATGTGGAGATTCAAAACATTTACAATTCATTCTTGAGAGATTCCTAATGAAAGATAGAAACCTTTCACTTTCCTACAATTTTGGCAGAAGACTGCCATGAAGTTCAGAGCTGACAGGAAGAACCTCTAGGTTGCTCCAGGAGGATAAAAGCCTGATTTCTGTAAATTTAACATGATTGAATCAAGAGGTCTGTAAACAGGAGCTGTAACTTGGGAAGTGAGACACAGTTATTGATGTAATAAAGACATCACACAGATCAGTTGTAGGATCCGATAAAATGATCCCCCTAAGCATGAGTCTTTGTTTTTCTCTGGGTATAAAATGCTGTAGGAAAAAATAAAATATTTCTTTCCTGTGTAGGAAATGGTTCAACAAATCCACCTGAATAGATTTTTAATTGCACATGCAGATCTTGTGTCCCACCTAACCAATCAGCTTTATGTTGTGCTGGCTATGCCAGATTGTAAGGGTTCGGGATAACTGAAGGAACATAAATCTAGGTCAGGCTGAACTTCTTTATATGGGTCCATTACACAGATTTCTGGACTTAATGTTACAGCTTGTGATGTCCAAAAAGGCACTGATAATTTATTTGGTTTGTTGACTGTAACATGTGTCAAAAGATGATCATTGTACATAAGCTGGAGGTGCCTGATATTCCTTTTTTTACTGTTTGTATGGGCATTCAAAGAGTAAGGAAGATGGAAATGCTGAATTTCCCAGGTAAAACCTACTCATCTACACTTAAAGGATCCAGAAAATGTACTTTTCATTAATACCTTAAGGAACATATCTATGAGAAGAGCACCAGCATTGTTTTTAAGAGCTGTCAGTGGTTTCTTTCTTTTCTTTTCTTTTTTTTTTTTTTTTTTTTGCATGCTAGAGCTTACAGTGGGGATGAGTCATTCAATTGGCAAACGTAAATGTAATGAGTATAATTAGATCCCAGAGAGTCAGGTGCCAAGTGGCAGCCCTCAATTTGCAAAGACAAGGTGAGCATATTTGTCATAATTGCCAAGGGAAAGCAATGGTGGCGGTCTGACTCATGTGGACCTATGAAGTTGGTTAATAAATCATGATGTTCGCAAAGTAAAATAGATAAGGCACCTACTATTTTTTACTGTATCCATGTAAGAAAAATGTTAAGACATGAACCAAAATCTACCTCAAATCGTAACAAGAGATGCACATCCCCTCAACTGATTTCCACATAAGTCAGTTTGTAAACTCAGAATCTCTTTACTGAAGGGGAAGCTATAAGACCTTGAGAAAGAATGCTGGTGTACTATGAAAAATATTTATCTCAGTCTGTCTCCAAAGGGATGTATATCTCTTAATAGGCTATCCATACATGGTGAAAAGGAAATAATCAGACACTTTGAGGACTTTTGGACACCGTTTCTACACTAACACTGACTCAATGATATCCAAAACATCATTTTGGCACTCTAATAAGGGCAGGATCAATGAAGGTCAGGTGATCGATGGTGTTTTGTCCAAGTTTCAGCTCATGGTAGGTCTAGTGACCACTGAATTCATCCTGTCTCCTATTCCACAGTTCCAGAATATATAATAGGGGTAGATATACTTAGTACTTGGCAGAATCCCCATAGTGGTTCAAAAACATGTGGAGTGAGGTTAATTATGGTATGAAAGTGGTATGAAAGGCCAAATGGAAACCACTAGATTTACCTCTTTCTGGGAAAATAATGAATTAAAAATAATACTGTATCCTTTGAGGGATTACCGAGATTTGTTCCACCATCAAGGGCCTAAAAATGCAGCAGTGGTCATTACCACTGCACTCCCATTTAATTCATTTATTTGACTTGTGCAGATGAATGGATCTTGGAGAATGACAGTGGCTTTCCATAAGTTTAATCAAGTGGTGAGTGCAAGTGTTGCTGTGCCAGATTTTTTGACTATCAACTTGACTAAGAGTGGAATGTGATGGTTAAGGTAGATTTTCAACATGTTTGACTTAAGAATCACCCGGAAAACTAGTAAAGTACACTTCTAGGTGTGTCTGGATGGGCAACAGAGGCCTGACTTTGTGTCTGTAGCTGGTCCCTTACCCCATTCTCTTTGGTGCAATTTCCCTGACTCACTTCCTGGATACCGTGGACCACACAGCTTTCCCCTCTCCTCATTTTCTCAACTACGATGTGCTTACTGACCACAAACTGACTCCTCCAAAATTGTGAGCCAAGCAATCTTCTAAGTATTGTGGGTGTCTGGCATTTGAGTCAATGCCAACTAATACACATACTTATTATAAAGTCGGCTTAAGAAAATACAATAACAATAATGATTATTTTGAGTGATAGAATTATAGATGATTTCTTTCATGTGCATTTTGGTATGTTATCCTCCCCATTTTATTGATATGTATAAGTTCAAAATTTTGAAATTTATAGTGGTCTTGGGCACTTTGTGCACATACATATCTTGGCAACGTTACAAGACCTTCCCCTCTCGCCTGTGGTCCTCCCCCTACGCAACCCACCCCCACAGTTCCCATTATTTTCCACATTATGTTCCGTGAGATAATTGTGATCTGGGTCTCTCATATCAGAGAAACCATTCGATATTTCACCTTCCGCTTCTGACTCACTTCACTAAACATGATGGTCTCAAGTTGCCTCCATTTGCCTACTAAAGCCTCCAACCTATCTGACTCTATAGATGCATAGTATTCCACTGTGTATAAATACCATAATTTGTGTCTTCATTGGTCTGTTGATGTGTATTTTGGTGTCTTCCACATTTTGGCTATTGTTAGTTGTGCTGCTATGAACATGGGTATACATGCACCTCTGTTATGTGTTATTTTTAATTCTTTGCGGTTGATATGTTTTATAATTCTGGGTAACAATAAAATTACATTCATAAAAATATATCCTTGAGAAATAATCAGTAATCAAGAGCTGTTCTTGTTGAAATGAAGACTGTTGAAAATACTATCTTTAAAAGAAAAAATTAAACAACTGAAGCATAAGTGGAGAAACTACAATATTACTGAGGAGAATTTCCTTGGCACACGTCCAATCTGTCAAATGCAGAATCCTGGATGAGGGGTCTTCTCCCACCATGTATGTATATATACGATACACAATGCTTACATTGTGTGCGTGTAGATCGTATCAACGTTACACTCCTTCCTCTCCCCTTTCTGGCCCTCCTGTGCCCTCCCTCATCCCCTCTAGCTCCCACTATCACATCCAGTTGGCTCTGTTGTAAAGAAGAAATATGAACAATAGAAAAACCTTTTAGGTCTTCAGTTACCCCACCTATATTGGTATGACTACATTCTCTCTACTAAAGAGATTAAAATGTGTACATAAGTGTGACGTAAAATGTGATAATAGAAAAGATATGTGAAGACTTTAAATTTCATACTTGAGTAAGGAAGAGAATCGGGGAAGAAAGAATTGCTGGAAAGGTAATAAGGGAGTAAAATGATCAAGGTATGTTATGTGCATGTATAAATATGTCAAGGTGAAACCCTTTACTTGATATAAACAATATGTGTTAATAAACATTTCAATGCCACTTTCTAGTTGAAGAATATAACATCTTCCTCAGTTGCAGTGATATATATTTTCCTGGAACAATAACTAAGGAATTCTGTAAGATTTAAGTCTATCATTCAGATGCTTCAACTGCCCCACCACTGGCAGTGTGAGGATGCCAGCATTCACCATTTCAATGTGCACTTGAATGTATAGTATATTAAAATGAAACTTTAAAAACATCATCTAAGAATCTTTATTTACTGTGGTACTATGGTCAAAGGCTTTGTTCTTAGGTTTCTTGGCTATTAGATTATCTTAAATAATAACCAACGCGTATATTGCCACCTTATAATCTGTCCAATAAGTATCACAAGTGTCTATAAATATTACCCTTCATATTTTACTCAGTGTCCTTATAACTTACAGTCCAATATGCAAGATCACTTTGGAGGATTAATGTAGTTTATTTCAAGCTTATATTAAACATGTCCAGGCAGCTATTTCCAAAAATAAATTACAGGAGCTTGTGTACATTTGTTGATCTGGAAAATTGTTTTATTGGAAACATCAATATGAGACTTCTTTCAGTCTTTATTAGGCTGGATCTTATAAATTTCAGTTAACATCACAAAAGAAAAAAATTTCACAGTGATCATGGGCCAAATGCTAGATGGCTAAATTTGAATAGCTTCTCTCCAAGTCCCTTTAATCAAATTCCTAGAAAGATAAAGTCAATGGCTACAAAATGTTGTGTTTTTCCTCCTACTTTTAATGTGTATCAACTTTTTTTCTGCTGAGGTTTTATCGCTAAAAGATAATTAGATTTTTAGCACCTGATCTTTTATTATGGTAAATCATGAGGATAAATTAAACCTTTACAACATGTGCATTTCAAATAAGAATGTGAAGAAAAGGTTCACTTTTTGGGCCAAGTAAAAGTAGAGTAGTACTGTAAGAGGAGTAACACAATGCCTTCGGACGATTCCTCTGTGGACATTTATCTCATTTCTATTTATGGTGTGTTCAATGTTCTATCTAGAGTTTAATGTTCTTTTGCAGGCACTCACTGTATAAGTGACAAAGTTCATCTAAAAATCAAAGCTACAAGATGTTCTAATAGGGCCTGGCGGAATGGCTCAGTGTTTAAGGGGGTGTGCCAAGAGTCCAAGACCAGCCTAGGCGCCATAGTGAGTTCAGGACAAGCCTGGGCTACATAATGAGACCCTGTCTCAAACATACATACATACATACATACATACATACATACATACATAAACAAACAATAAATTTTATAAGAAAAACAGTGAACAGGAGTAAGAAGTCTTAATAGTGCTTACTGGACCTGGGCTTATAAACAGTGTTGAGATCAAATGAAATCCCAAACTCTTTCTCTAATATCACTAATTGTCAAATTCATTGCAGAGCTTTTTTCCCCCCTCAGGAGAAGGCTTTCCAAGTTTGTTTGTCTTATACCCCCCTTACTGAGTATCTGAAAATTTTGATGAGCATTTTTCCAATGTCTTGTGCGCATAGCTGCCTCTGGAATGCCATGATGTCTTCTACTTTTGGCTCCTTGGGCAGAGCATCTGCTAAACGTCTGCCTCTCCAGCATGCTGATTGCCATTGTGGACTATCCTGTCCTTGTTTTTGTAAGGTTTTCTATCTGATATATAATATATAATTTCATCTATTCCTATGGAAAGCTCCAATAAACTCAGATTTTGCATTGAAATGTTTAGGAAGAACTTGATGAGGTGGAGGAGAACGAATTCTTAAATTTTGGTAAGCTTACTTGAATAAAGGAAGAGAGTATTCCTCACATTCCATGGCAGAGTCTTCTTCACATCCACTTCCAGTAATGTTGTTCTCTTTCTTCCTGAGAGAACTAATCCTGCATTGTCTGTGGAAATAGTAATAACCATCCGACATGCAGTTAAGAAGCAAGACAATGCTGATGTTCCTCAGTACCTATGCTCATCAACTTTTGCTTCGAGGTTTATGACCAAGCTCCTAGAAGTGAGGTGCACAGCAAGGCGCGCCATAAGTTACACTAAACTTCTTGAGTTTTCAAATTCTTACAAATGGAAGTCTGGGTAATGAATATTGAAATGGATTTTGTAAATGTAGAATAATAGTGGAAGGAACATAAATTTGAATCTGGCTAAATTTTTATTATGGGCCTATTAAGTAAAGATTCTGGATTTGATATGGCAAATCAAAAAGCTAAAAGGTGTACTAATACTTTATTTGGTTGTTTGACTAAAATATGAGACAAAGCGTTGCTCTCTGTGAATGAGCTACAGAAACTTGATACTCCTTGGCGCTTTGTTGATTTTTGTTACTCAAAGACTCAGAGAGATTGGAATGTTATAGTGGATTTTCCAGGTAAATCCTACTGCCCCCTCAAAGGGGGATCTAGAACCTTCACAAATGCCTTCAACAGGTTTGTGAGCAGACTGCAAGCATCTTCGAAGAGCTCTGCTGTTGCACTTCATTCTATGCCAGACTGTACAATGGCATACAGTCACTCAATTGGAAGCCTTTGATATGATGAATGTAATTAGTCCTGGAAGAGCACGGGCCAAGGGACAGCATTCAGCCCTCAAAGGCAAGGTGGGTGTACTCATACAAAGGGAAGAGGAGGCAGAGCAATGATTGGAATAGTCTGACTCAAGTAGAATCATGGTGTTGGCTAATTATGTTACCCCCCAAAATAAAAGTAAAATACCAAGCCTGTAGCATTTTTACTAGAACTACAAAAAGCACAAGAATATCAGGAAAAATAAAAATCAAGCTCAAATTGTGATGATGGAGAATTGCAGTTCCTCGACCAATTCCCAAAAATAAACTAGCTAATACCGCCAAAAATACTTGAGTGAAGAAGATTCCACATCTTCTTGAAGAAGAAGTCTGGGACCTACAAAATTTTACAACAGTAATTGTACATTGAGAAGAAGTAATCATGAATACCAGGGACTACTGAATACTGATTGGGAGCTGATACTAATTCAAAGATATCGAAAACATCACAGCGGACCTCCAGTAGTAGTTTGCTGAGGTCATATCTCCAGTACACTGTGATCCAAGGTCCAACCTACAATGGGTTCTTTATCCCCAAATTCATCATGTGGTTACTCCCCTACTCTCATAGTGAAGAATTGAGATAGCTGTATTTAGTATTTGGCAGAATCTCCACATTGGCTGTCTAACCTGTGGACTGAGGGCATTTATGGTGTGAAAAACTAAATAGAGCCATTAGAGTTTCCTCTGCCTGGAAAAAATAGTGAATTAAAACCAATATCACATCCCAGGGGGGATTGAAAAGGTTAATACCATCATCAAGAATTTCAGACAGAGGAAGATGATCCCCACTGTATCCCCATATATATTTTCTACTTGGTCAGTGTAGAAGATGGGTTGATCTTAATATATATATATATATATATATATATATATATATATATATATATATATATATATGTTACTTTAAGATTAACCAAATAGTGACTCCAGTTGCTGCTGCTGTACCAGACTTAATTCCCTTCTATGATCACATTAACACATTAACATATCTCCCAGTACATAGCATGTAGCTACTGATGTGTTTGATTCCCTTTTTCCACACCTACTCATAATGTCTATTGGAAGCAGTTAGTTTTCTTTTGAGACGGTGGAAAATGCCCCCTCGCTGTCCTATACCGTATATCAGCACTCTAGCCTGTGTCAACACTTTAGTGTCAGAAATTGTGATTGCTTTTCTCCTCCACAATATGCTAAACTAATCCATTACGTTGATGACATTATGCCAATATGATCAAGCGCTCTAGGGACAGTAACCACTGTGGACTTACTAGTAAACCTTTTATGTAAGAGAACAGGGGGGAAATTAAAATTAAATTCAAAGACTCTCCATCAGTGAATTTGTAGATGCTCAGTAGCGTAAGACATGCAGAATATCCACTCTAAGGTAAACAACATGGTGTTGATGATGTGGTCCCTCCTCAACCAAGAAAGGAACACAATGCCTAAATGGCTTGTTTGGATTTTGGAAGTACACATTTGTCACTTGGATATGTCATTGTGGCCCATCTACTGTGAGTGTAAGAGCTGCTTATTGTGAGTGGGCCAGGATGGGGGAGCTCAAGGAGAAGGTCCTCAAAGAGGTCAAGGCTACTTTGTAGACTGCACCATGTCTTGGATTGTATGACCTAGCAAATCCAGTGGTACTTGAAGTGGCAGTGGCAGATAAGGGTGCTGTTTAGAACTTCCAGCAGATCCCTATGTGTGAATCACAGTGGAGACCCTCAGGATTTTGAAGCAAGGCTCTGCCATCATCTATGGAAAACTACTCTTCACCTGATAGACAAATTCCGGAATGCTTCTCAGCCTTAGTATAAACTGGATGATAGACCATGAGACACCAAGTTATAATAAAACTTGATCATCCCATTATAAACTGGATTGTATAGGGATGGAGAAGTAGCACAAAAGTTAGAGTGCTTACCTAGCAAGCTCAGGGCCCTAGGTTCAATTCCTCAGCACCACATAAGGTGGGCATGGTGGTGCACTACTGTAATCTCATTACTTGGGAGATTGAGGCTAGAGGATTGCCATGAGTCAGAGGTAAGCCTGAGCTCCATAGTGAATTTGGGACCAGCTTAGTCTACAGAGCAAGACCCTGTGCCAAATAAAATAAAATAAAATAAAATGTATTTTCTCACACACTGAGCTATAAAGTCAAACATGCACAGCAACAGTCCAGTATCAAATGAAAGTTGTATGCATGTGAACAGGTAAAGGCAGGTGCTGAAGGGACAGCAAGTCTCATAGAAAAATGACTTAAGTTCCCATGCTATACTGCCTTTGGTCACACAGCACACACTTGTACCCTCACGAACCTTTCCCTATAATAATTGGACAAAGGAAGAGAAGACTAGGAAATAGTTCTGCAAGTTGTGCATATGCCACCTGTAAGTTCGCGGAAACATCACTAAAGTTCTTTTCTAGAATATTCCTGAAGGACAGGAATAAAGACACGTCTTCGCAGAACTTCGTAGAACTTTGGGAAGTGCATCTAGTTGTTCGTTTCTACCAAGGCTTATCTGACTACAACTACAGCTGAGTATACAATCTGCCAGCAGCAGAGCGCAACAATGAGGCCTCTGCCTAGTACCATTTTTCACTGCGTTTAGCCTGCAACCTGGTGGCACGTTGATTTTAGCTTGGAGGACTTTATCATGGAAGTTTCAGCATTTGTCCTTACTGGAATCAATTCTTCTTCTGGGTATGGGTTTGCCTTCCTTGCACGCAATGCATCTGTGAATAGTACCATACATGAACTTACAGATTATCTCATCCACTATCATGGTATTCCACAAGGCATGTACTTCATCATCAAAAAAGTGCAGCAAGGAGCTCATGCCCGTGAAGTTCACTGCTCTCACCATGCTGGCTAGTGTTCAAAAGCAGATGGAGTTGTAGGATGAAGTGATCTTGTGAAGCTTCAGCTTCAGTGCCAGCTGGGTAGCAGTTCTTCACAGGGCTACTGCAAGGTTCTCTCCAGAAGCTGTATATGTCTTAAATCAGCATCCGATACATGGTTTTGTTTCTGCCATAGGCAGGACTCATGGTTCCAGAAATTAAAGAATAGAGAATTGTAGTCCCCTCCAATACCCCTAGTAACGCTTTAGCAAAAATTTTGCTTTCAGTTTTCATGATCCTATTCTCTGCTGACCTAGATATCTTAGTTTAAGATGGGAAAAGGTTTCATCAGAAGGCAAAGCATTTCCACTGAACTGGAAGTTCAAGCTTATTCCCTGGCAACTTCAGGTTTCACATATTTGTGAGTTAGTAGGCAAAGAAGGAAGTGGCAGTGTTGATGGGAATGACCGAGGTATACAATGATGTCCAACCTGTGGCTTGTCATTTTTGGTAGTTACAATGAAAAATATTTCTTTTGTTTTCCATAAATATGTAATACGTAATATATATGTATGTGTTACATAATGTTTACGTTGAACTTGAGTATTTTGTGCACATATATTATATCGAAATTAAATTCCTTTCCCCTTTTCCCTTTTGACCCTCCCATAACTTTTCCCTCTCCCCTCATTCGCACTACCACCCCATTTGGTTCTTTTTTTTTTAAACATATTACCTCCCTTTCTCTCTCCATAAAGTCTACCTTCCTACTTTCTTCCTATGTATCTTACATTTTTTATGGTTTGGTTTTCTCATATTAGAGAAACCATATAATGCTTGACTTTCTAGATCTGATTCATTTTGCTGAGTATAATGGTCTTAGGGCACATCCATTTTCCTACAAATGATCAAATGTGTCCAATTAAAATAGGACGACAAATGATTCAGACTCTTCATACAAAAATGTGTGGGTCACCTACCAGGTAAAATATCAAGAAACATTGAGGTGCTTGCTGAGGATCAAAAGATGATACATTGTGTAGTGGAAAAAAGTAGTTAAAACGCCAGCTAAAACCACATTACCGGTTAGAGAATTGTGTAAATCCCATAAGTATTTCTTGCCTATTTTGTTAAAACATGTCTGTAAGTTCTAAGAATACTAAAGTCAGGCAATATAAAACTTACCAAGCTTCTTTTATTACCAAAATGTAGCAGAGACTCGGCAGTGTATACTTAAAATGCTCTGGACCCATGTTTTAGTTTGTGCTTTCATGTTTTTCTGATTATAAAACAGAATTAAGTTAGTGTTGCTAAAATATAAAATATTTCAGATCTAAAAATTAACCTAATAAAATGTTTGATGATGTACACAGTGAAGAGGTGAGATTCTGTACCTTCAGGGAGAGAAAAGGTGGACAGGCACACCTAGCCTCCAGTTCGGGCTCTTCAATCCATTTCTACTGCTGCCACCTAGTGTTGATCGTGTGCTGTTTGCATTTGCTTTTTACCATTAATTGTTCTCTATCACTAGTTCCCAGCACAGGGAAAGATCTGGATGCTCTGATTTCTGTGTCCAGTGATCTTCTATGTCACCACATTTAAAGTCAAAGATGATATAATCGGAACAACACTAGCTTCCTTATGATAGTCTTTAGAATTTACTAAGTATTTTCATACATTCTGGATTATTTCTAAAAATAATATTTCAATGATCCAGTAATTATAAATTTTGTAATGCAAATAACCATAGAATGTCAAAAATTGGAAAGATATTAAAATACAACGAATCTAGTGATTTTTCAAACCTTTTTTGTTATTTTGGTTTTTTATTTTTTATTTATTTGTTTGGTTGCTTGTTGGTCTAGAGAGCCTTCTAGAAGTGATTTAATAGGGGTCAGAGAAACGAGAATTTCATACTTCACATTGCACCTCCAGTTAGCACTTCTATCTAGAGCACTATTCCATTGTTTTGAATGTTTTATCTTTGAGTTCTATATGAGATTATTTTTCTGAATCAGGTTTGTTGAGTTTAAGAAATATATTTTTGTTTTTTGTTTTTCCAAGCCTGGCTTTGGACTCACGGCAATCATCCTGCCTCTGCCTCTCTAGTGCTGGATTTACAAGTGTGTGCCACCACACCCGGCTTTGTGTGATGCTGGGGAATTGAACTTAGGGCATTGCACTTGCGAGGTAAGTGCTTTAACCACTGTTCCCTTCCTTCAGCCCCAAGGATTCTGCTTCTTAAAAGTAAATATTATTTACCCATTTCACAAATGATAAAAGTCAAGATCAGAAAGGCTTAGTCATGAATCACGATCACACAGTAAGTAGCAGAGCAAGGAACAAAACTGAGTCTGCTTGACTCTGAGGCCACACTAGCTGCTCAAACTCCGAAGCTGCTTATGATAAAATAAATAAAATCCAGATAGCTAAAACAAATGAGATTTCATATAGGAGAACAGAAGAATTTTTAAGTTGTGGTTTATATATACACACATATATACATATAATTAAATTTATCATTTAAGTGTACAATTTACTGTCACTATATTTATTATATCTTATAACCATCATCTCTAATTTCAAAACCTTTTATCATCTAAAATTTTATGCTTATTAAATAATAATTATTTATACTTCCTTTCACCGAGGTTCTGGTTGTCTCTATGGAGTTAAATGCTCTGGCTAACATATACAAGTATCATCATAAACTATTTGACCTTTTGTAACCAATGTATTTCACTTAAATAATGTGTTCAAGACTCATCAATGTTGTAGCATAAATCACATTTTCTTTCCCTTGTAATGTTAAAAAATACTTCATTTATGGATTTTTGTTCATTCGTTGTTACATTATTTAGTCATTGGTTCATTTATGGGAATGTAAGTAATTTTGACCATTTGCTTAATGGAAATAATGCTGTAGGAACATCAGTGCCCAGGTACTCATTTTGGCACTTGCTTTGAATATTTTTGGAATGTGTACCTCATAATGGAATGGCTGGATTATACAATACTTTTTCTGATGCTGGGTGTGGAAACCAGGGCTCACACGTATGAGGCAAGCACTCTACCACTGAGCTACATCTCCAGTTCATATATGTATTTTTATGTTTAGCTCTTTGAGGAACCACCAAACTGCTTTATATAATGAATAATACTATATTTTAATATAAATTACAAATTCAGGCAACATATTCCATTAGTATACTTACTATTACAAAAAAAAAAAGATTTTCCATCAACATTAAAATTTTACCTTCTGTTATGGCTTGGGTCTGTAGTGTACCCCAAAGCGTCACGTATTTGGATATTGTAAAGTTCCCATGCTCTCTTCAGAGGCAGGGCCTGGCCAGAGGGGTTGGAACACTGGGGCGTGGCTCAGAAGGGGAAGGCCAGTGGGGCGGCACCTCCAAAGGTAGCTCCTCACCTTCTTCTCTGACTTCTGGCTACTGACCCCTGAGGAGTTACTCCAGCTCCGCCTCCACCATGAGCTTCCACTGTTGTGGGCTGCCCAGGAATGACCTGTGGCAGCTTGACAGTGTGAGCTAAAATAAACCTTTCCTCCCTCAAATTTTGGATATTGGGTATAGAGTGACAGTGACAAAAAAAGAGACATTTTCATAGAACGCTGCTGTCTTCAATCAAAAATGCCTAGCTGGGCTCTATGGCATGCGCCTGTAATTCCAGCTGCTTGAAAGATTGATGTCATGAATCACAAATAGCCTGGGTGCAAAGATTACTCAGAGCCCCATTAATTGAGCAATGAGAGGCCTAAAAGTGCCAACCACCTAAGCTAATCCCCTGGAGAAAGGAGAAGCATGCTGTCATTCCAAACAGAGCAGACTCTCGTGTACTAGTGACAGAAGGAAGAGTACAGCCAAGAGGAAATCAAGCTAAGCAATTTATCATGAGGGGCTTCTAATTTTGGATGGAGTACAAGGCATTAACTGAACATTGGTGGAGCAAGGTACATCGGCGGGGTGGAAGGTGATGACTTTCTCTTCATTATTTATCTGTACTATACTCAAGAAGGAAGCAGGTGTGATAGGAGGAATGTGGAGCATCCCTCCCATGTCCCCATGGCCCCAAGTGGAGACAGTGTTGGCCCTAAGCCTGTGCTGCACGCAATATGTGCTCTTTATCAGCAGTTGCATTGCTGAGGCCTTGCCTCAATGCAAATTCGCCTGCTTCTGCGCAGTCTCTGCTCCTTGCCTGTTGCTCTAGCTCTGCAGCCCCACAGATGGAGATAGCAGAAGCCAGCCCGGGTGATTTGGTGAGACTGCTTCAAACCAATAGCAAAAATAATACCATTATAATAATTAATAAGGATGCATCTTATCAGACTGGAGACAGCAGGGCTTATGAGACACACGGCAAACATAGACGACTCTCCTCAAGGTCAAAAGATTCAGGACTAGGGTGGGGAATGGAAACCAAGCTAAGGAAAGCAACTTGAAGGAGAAGCTCCAAATGTGAAACCAGTAACAAAGACGTGTTTAGAACAAGAAGCAGAACCACTGCTTCCCCACAGTGTCACTAGAGACCAGGTCTGCCAACACACCATCTTGGGAGATGCCCAAATGTGTCTGAGGAAAAAGCAAAGTGTACCAGCTACTGCCTTTCACCTGTCTAGACTCCACCGTCTAGTGCCAAGGAGGCCTAACACTTTTGTTAAGAGAAGAGCCCCAGTGAGAGAAATATTTGCCAAAGAAGACATGGCAGCTGTCTGGCTAATACAGAATGCACACTCAAATTTTTTATCACAATTTATTTTATGCAATATTACAACAGAATCCTCTTAATCTTTATTAATTTAATATTTTTGATTCCTCTGGTCAAATTGTCTGCAACAACACTATGAATTACAGATACTCTTCCCGTATTTCTAGACACAAAGTATTGATTATTCCATTCTGTTACATTGGTGTCTGCAATGCTTGCATTTGAAAACTATGCAATCAAATTACAAAAAAAATTAAAATATAATGTTTTTTGAGGAAGTTTATGAATTTGTTTTGGGCCCATTCAAAACTGACCTGAACCATACACCATATGAACCATACGCGAACCACAGGCAATAGGTTGTACATGCTTACCCTAAAAAAGGAAAAAGGCTGAGTACTTACCTTTTTTTTTTTTTTTTTTTTGTAATTGCAAGACATATGTGCGCACGGTTGTAATTACCTGCATACATTGTGTAGCACTTTGTGCTCCTTAGCCTACATCAAGGGTTGTTTCTTGGTGTTTACTAACCTTGCTTGAATATCAGTTCAATAGTTGGACACTATCATCCTATTGCTTCTCTCATCTCCCATTTGCAATCCTTTTGTCACTGATTTTGTTACTTCTTTCCAATTACTTTCTTCTGTATCTCAGCCTTCTCCAGTTATCTTTTTACTTTATTCCTTTCCTGTTCTATATTTTCCCTTTCTCATATTCATATACTATTTAGACTAAATACTGTAGTATCTTTGCATATTACACTAAGTTCTCCACACCATGAATTGTTTTCTAGAGTTTGTAAAATCAATCTTTCTGTTAGATTGGGCTCAAACTCATTCTCTCTCATTGTTGGCTTGAATTCTCCCCGGTCTTCCTTCTTTACGTTCCTTGTCACACTATTTCAAGTTCCCAATCTCTGCTTTTTTGTAAAATTTTAATTCTGTATTTGCTTCAATATTAGAATGTATGTAAGCGGATTTTTCTATGAGCAGTTGTGTATGGATGTCGATCATTGTTTTGTTTTTTAGTGCCTTGCATTGAATTGTCAGGTTCTCTGTCATCAAGCGTTTCAGTTACTTTCTAATTGCTGCCACATAGTACCTGACATCCACAACTTAAGAAAGGAAAGATTTAGTTTAGCTCTCAGTCTCACAACATACAGGTCCATTCATGAGTGGCTGGTAAGAGCAGGAAGGATCTGGTAGAGAACAGCTGCTCACAGCGTCACCACAGGAAGAAACTAGGGCCTCCAGAAGAGGCTGGGGCAAGAGTATATATATATATATATATATATATATATATATATATATATATATATATATCTTTCTAAGCCACACATTTGTGACCTAATCTACCACATGAATGTCCTCCACCACACACCTGTGACACACCACTCATGCTAAGACCCCACCTCCTAACTGTGTATGAAGTCCATACCTTCTGAACACAAGGGGCTTTTGGGAAACATTGGAAAATTATGTGTTCCAAACCATAACAACAAGGACTATTACTTGGGCATTATAACATTGGATTACACCTCGATCACTACTTAGATATAATCTCCATAAAGATTCTTAAATTTTCCATGTGTAATTTTCCCCTTTTCTTTTTTCTCTCTGTCCCTATACACATCCTCTCAAATTTCATGCCCCCTCCCTTTCTTGTTTGGGTATAAAAATATCACCAACACCGTTTTTTTGTTTTGTTTGTCTCTATGTTCTATTATTCTTCTTTTCATTTTTCCAATGGTTTATATATATTATATACATAATGTGTATACTTTATGTATTATACATCTACACACATAGATATATGCAATACATGTTTGCATTGAACTTGAGTATTTTGTGCACATATATATCGTGTCAAAACTACAATCCCTTCCCTCTTAAAACCCTCCCACAACTCCTCCCACCCTCCTAACTGCTACTATCAGCTCCATTTGGTCCTTTTTTTTTACATATTACCTTCCTTTCTCCTTCCCATCCTTTCACCCTGCCTGTCCCTTTCTACAAAGTCCATCTTCTTACTTTCTCCTGTGTCTCTTACATTCTTTATGCTTTGGTTTTCTCATATTAGAGAACACTTATGATATTTAACTTTCTGTGTCTGGTTTCCGATTCATTTCACTGAGTATCATGGTCTCGAGGTGCATCCATTTCTGCACAAATGACTCAAATGTGTCATTCTTAACAGCAAAGTAATATTCCACTGTGTATATATGCCATATTTTTTAATCCAGTCATCTCTACTCAGGCATATTGTCTTTTTCCAAGATTTACCTGTTATCAATTGTGCTGCTATACAAAAGTCATTTAGGTTATCATTACATCAATCAGACTTCTTAGGCTAAATTTATATCAAAAACAAATGAATTGTTACATTAAATGAACTGGTCTATATCTCAAAAATATATTACACGTAAAGCAAAAGGTGTAAGAGCACACTTAGATATTTTCGAACTTTTAAGAGTTCTTTCTCAAAAAGGCACAGGAAGAAATGAGTAAGATTATTACAAATTTAGAGAGTGTGAATTTGAAACGTAAAATTCAAGAGTCACATGTTGAGCTAATATTTGACTGAGTACTTTGCTAACGACTAAGGCTATATGATCTATTATCTTTACCACTCAATGGCAGCATCAGGGAGAAGACCCCAAGAACCACTTATTTATCAACTCTTACTGTTTATACAATTAATAATTACCCAAATCAAAACCACCCTCAGGTAAATATTTATACACATCATAAACATCAAAAATTTCTCGCAGATTAAGATTTTATATCACTTTCTCATGTTAAATAAAATTATCGTGTTTCGCAAACAAACATATTAACAAAAATAATATTTATGGAAAGAAGTTAGACAGATTTTATGAGAAAGCTAGCACTATTTTAGTGGGACAGGACTCACATGATTGATGTCTAATTTTTGTTGCACTTTGGCTTGATATGTTTCCTTTCCCTTATATTCTTTGGTGCTGCTTGTCTTTCTGCCTCTCTCAAACATTCCTTGAAGTGTATTCTGCAATGCTGGGCTAGAGGTCACAAATTCCTTTAGGGACTCTGTCATTAAAAAAAAAAAAAAACAACTTTGCTTCCCCTTCAATTTTCAGTCATAACTCTGCTGGATACAAGCTGAGTTGACACTTAGTGTCTTTCAAAGCTTGAAAGATTTTGCTCCGGGTTCTTCTGGCCTTTGAGGTTCGCATTGAGAAATCTGTGGTGATTCAAATGGATTTGCCCTGGTAGAACAATGTCTGCTTTTCTCTTGCTGCATTTAATATTATCTATGTTGTATTTCTGAGGTTTTCATTATGATATGCTCTGTTGAATCTCATTTCTGGTTGAGGTTATTAGGAAACTTCATTGTATGATTTTAGTGAATAAATTCTTTATTCCTTCAGTACTATCTTCTGCTCTTTCTTCCATACCCATAATTCTGAGATTGATTCTCTTTGAATCATCCATCAGCTGCTGTATCCAGCTACTCTGTTCAATTCTAATTTTGAAGTCCTGCCTAATTATAGTATTTATTTCCTTAGCATTGTGTTTAAGGTCTGAAATTCGGTTCTCACCATGTTAGAGTCAACTTCCCCTGCTTTCAAATGTATTTTTTATAACCTGAATTTCAGCTAGATTTCTTTTCAAAATTGCCACTTTTCTATCAAAATAGTTCTTCTATTTTTCATTTTCTTATTTACCTCAGGCAACTTTTTACTTGTGGCTTCGATATGCTCAGTAACTTTTCTTTCTATTAGAACCTTCATTTCTTTAGTAAGTTCCTCTTTAAGGCTGCTGATTATTGCTTGCATCTCTTTGAGAATATCTTGCTTGAACGGGCTGCTTGACTCATTTGTTTGCTGTTTGACTTCCTTCCCTATGAGTTCCACTATTTCAAGGTCCATGACATTAGTTTTTGGGATCTCAGGCATCTCTGTGGGTGTCCTGTTGCCTTGTCTTCTTCCCATGTTTCTCTTTTGAGGGAATTCACTTTAAAGGCCTAGCTGAGAGATTTCTTTCAAAGGATATGAGAATGTGTGGTGGAGAGCCAAAATTCCTCTAAGTTCTTTGTTGGGAGTAGGCAGTGAGGGGGGACCTAACATTCAATGGCCCCTGGGGTGTTATGATCACACTCGGGCCCTCAGACTTCCTCTCCTGCCTGTCTAGATTTCCCTTCTGAAGGTGGGGCTCTCCACATTCAGAGGTGCTCCCACTATCACCTGAGCCATTCAGGGCATCAGTGGCCTTTCCTCTCCATAATTGTCTCTTGTGCCAGTTTTTTTTTCCAGGCACTATTTAAGAGTGACCCCCAAAATTCTGATGTGTTCTTCTGAGCCTTCTTTAAACAGCTCAGTCTTAGGCTCTTATTTTTTAAATGGTGCCTGCTTACAACACTGCCTGTTATGTCTACCAAGTGCTGCTTCTTATCTAGGCTCTTGGATGCCTTTTCTAGGGGAAGCTTCTAGAGCATTTGCAGTTTTTACTACCCACAGGCTTGTTTTTGGAGATGGGAGATACCAGCTGCTGTCAATTTCCACTTCTCCTGGATCCAGGCTTACCTTGGTCAGAAGTCGTGGACTCTGGGTTTTCTGCCCTCTGTGCATGCTGGTGGCTGGGGGCCATTCTCAGTCAGCCTGAGGCTGCTTTCTGGCTACTTTTCTCCTCTGTTTCCAATGTGTCTTCAGGATTTTTGGTCATGCCTTGGCCTCTTTTCAATTTTTGGGTTGTGCTTTCTTCTTGCTAAGTTTAACAGGCAGTTTTTAATCATAATCTCAACTTGTTAAGTGAGTATATAAAGACACATTGCATAGCTTGGCCACCATCTTGATTGGAAATTCTTTTCATTTTTAATAATTTGTTTATATTTTTTTCTGTTTCTCAGCCTTAATCCTCGTTTTTCTATGTTGTTGATAGATTTGAGGGTTTTTTTAAAAAATAAGTTATAAATCATATGTCAATACATGATTGGCTCTTTAGAAGTTGACATTGACAGCATTTTTTCTCTTCTTGCAATGCAGTGCTAGAAACCAATTATTCGGATTTGAATAGGTTGAGTAAGTTTCTGTGCTCTAAATTATACCCAAAGCCATGAGCATATCACAGGGAGACGTGCATCTACTAAAGACACCTCCACCACAGTGAAAGATATTTCTATCCCAACTGATCTATAGCCTACAATGTTAAACTACAATAAATGAGAAAACATGGCCAGATTGACTTAAAAAGTCAGCGATTAGCACAAAACTCAGACTTACTTCTTTGCAATAAGTGCTTTAGGTGTGTTTTAAACATTTAGAATGTTTAAAGATAGATTGGCTTTTCTAGATGTAATAAATATGCACAAAATTTGTGCTAATAGATTTTTGGATTTGAAAGTTATTAAACACTTTAGAAAAAGTATTGAGTCTAATAAAGTCTATGGTCCTTTTACTATGATTAATACCCTAACCAGTCACTGACCCCTTAAAATTGGATTTATTTTTGTAAAGTATGCCTCAGTAGTGGTCAGCCCCTTCTACGGAAAAGTTATTTTTGGTATAGATATCCTGAAAAAGAAAAAATGCAATCATTCAACTTTCAATTACTGCTAATCAATTTTGTGATAAAAGGCGATGGTCTTATGTTGATAATCAATTACATAGAGGTCTAAACTATTATGGACAAGTTCAGCTCCGTACTTTGACAGTCTGGCAGAAAAGAGGGTAAACCAAAGAGTAGCTTCCTACAAACACAGTGAAAACTTACTGAGTCCTCTTCTAAGATTTTAAACACAGTGACAAAAGTTGTGAGGCAAAAAATTACTTCCTTCTGGAAATATAAAGATTAAACTATTAATGATATTACCTTTATATTTAATTTTCATAGATAAGTTGGAATCATTGCTGAGTAAATTAAAAGCAGGACTGATGCTTACAGGTAATATATGAAATAAGGAAGTTATTTGGTTATTAAGTTTAGGTCTTCAAAAGTTTCAAAAACAGCTTTTTAGTTTCAAGCTGCCTCAATAAGTTACCAAACCGCGTTAGTTACAGCCTCAAGGTATTAGATAATCTTTAATATCAAACAAGTAACTTTGTGCTTTTCTACATTTAATTGCTTACTATCAGTTTTGGATTTCTACGTATAACGTTTTAAAATAAAGTAAAAATCAAATTTTTTTTCTCTTAACAGTAAAAATAAAAAACAGCAAACTTGTCATAAATTAAAATCCTTTCTTATTAGAGCCTCCATTGTAAAACTTAACACAGCCTCACCAAGGCCTGTGAAACATTTATCAAGAGAGGGAGCCCAAGGGGAGTTAACAGATATCAAAGCAGTAGCTGTTTCTATTCTTTAAAAAAAAATTTTTCTAAGATTACTTTCATATTTTTGCTATCTATATTCTTCAACAGTTATCTTCTTTCTGTTAGAAGTTTTAAAATGTCCTCTCAAGTTTACTATTTTGTTTCTTCTAAAATGCATATTTAAAAGGGTCTTGATATTGCTTAACTTGTGTGGACTTTCTGTGCTTACAGGAGCTTAAAAGTGATGTAAGACATGTGGTTATACTACCATCTCTTACAGCTTTACTAAAATGCAACATCTGCCTGTAATAAGACAGTCGGCAGGTTAATTTAATTAATTTGATTTATGCATCAAGACTCAAAAACTTAACACTGTCTTTATATTACAGATGTTACCTCTAAAAATAAAATGTTTTATGAGTCTGTCCAATGTTGTTTATTTAACCAAAATTATATAAAATATATGTATAACTTTGTTTATGATCAATAACAGTTTCTCTATGTTAAAAAATCTAAATTTTTAAAAATTCTTAGGTATATATCAATCTCTTAAATTTGTAATTTTTAAGATATAGGGTTATAATAGTAATTATGCTGCTAAATTATAAGTTATACATTGTGTTTCAAAAATAAAACCCCATGTCCCTAATGTGTTATAGAATTTGGAATTCATGTATTTACAATGTAAATAAATAAATATAATAATAGTCAATAAGGTCTGGGACAAAAATTAGTACATGAAATACTTGCCTAAGAGTTGCTTGCCTATCAGCAAAAAGCCCTATTTTGAATTCCTCAACACCACATAAAGATTTATTGGATGTGATGAAACACACATATAATCAGCACCCTAGTAAGATTTAAACAAATGAGCTGCTATGAGTTAAAGCCAATCTAGATAAATGAGACCGTATCTTGAAAGTAGCAATTATTCCTTAAAAATGGCTATGCTTGAATGCTTTGGAGTTTTTTGCAAAAAAATAAAGGCCTTCATCTAAGTTAAATAAAATATCTGGATTATAATTGGGTTAAGATGCTAAATAGTGTTTCTAAAAATAAATCTGTATTCTTTATGTCTTTAAACTTATAATGTATCAAATTTTAATTTGTGACAAGACTTAAGTCATGGATCTATTCTTAATGCTCAAGATAAAACTAACTTTCAAAAGGTAATCTTACTTTTAATATATTTTCCATGTCTTCATTATATTTTATTGGAACTTAAGCATCGAATAAAATAATAGATATTACTTACTTAATAAAGGCTATAACATGTAAATATGTGAGTCTAAGTTATATGTTTGATGCCTATGTTTCATGTTTTGTGTTCACAAATTTCATAAGTGGTACTGAATTAATGAAAAACATGAGTGCTCATTAATTGGTTCATTAAAAGATAAGGGCTTAAGCCATTAAGCCAATTGCCTTTGTTATGTGTGATGTCTGTCTTCTCTCTATATGTCTTTTATATTAAAAGTTATCAGATTTAAGATATTTATAAAATTATAAATACTTTAGAGTTTTAAAGCTTAAGTTGATTAGGAAAAGGTAAGGATGTTCTTAAAATTACTAATAAGCCAATTAAAATAATAATAGTTTAAATATAAGATTAGTATATATAGATATATCACAATCTGAGAGTCATCAAGTATTATATTCAAGGCCTTTATAAATTCTTGACATACAAAACTAAAATAATCAAATGTGTTTTTTAAATGTTTAAGATATTGTCAAGGCAAAAACATCACTTTTTTATTAAAGAGTTTAAAAGATAGTTTATTTTAAAGCCAAGTGTGGCCCAAAAATACACATTCAGAATTTCCCAAGTGACACATTCTGACAAACAATACTTACATACAGTGTCTATAGTTACAAAATAAAAGAAAATTATAAAATCAAAACACAGTTTAAACACATTTGAAAAAACATCAGGTAACTGGGTCACCCTACAGCTGAAAAAGCTCCACTGTAGGAGTCAGGTGTTATCTGAAGACGTTCTTAGCTCGTAAATTGGTAAAATGCTAGAGATTTTTACTTACATATCTTAAGAGGGTTACTTAGTAAAAATGTTACATATCAAAAAATTTATCACAGAATGTGAAGTTAAATATAGAGAAAAGTGGTGGATAAGACCATGAAGATGGCTAATGTAGCCCCTAACAGTCCAACTACAAAAATCCCAGTCTCTCCAAAGGTTCTGCAGAATCTATTTAATCAATAGTCTCATTGTGAATACAACTGTTTTCAAAGAACTTCAATTACCCGTACAGATGCTCAGATCTTCTTTTCTAAATTTATTCAATACTCAAATGAAAAGTATAATTACAGTAACTGTTTCTACCTCCTGCTAATAGAATTTAATTACAAAAGGATAAAACTTTTCAACAAAAATTAATTAATTTAAGTGTTGGCTTATTAAAAATACTTTCTATAATTTGCTTAATATTTAAAAATAAAGATAGCACTAAAATCATTTTGTCAAGTATGTTTTGGGGTTTGATTGGATTTTAAATATTAAAATGATAAATATTAACCAATATTTTAATACACTTTATTTTAGGCTTTATTTGGTTATGTAAATCACTCCTATATGGTTTTATATGCCATATGCCTTTTTAAAATGTAAATAGCAGGCTGGAGAAATGGCTTAGCAGTTAAAGTGCTTGCCCAGCAAGTGCTCTGTCACAGCACTAAGTACCCAAGTTCAATTCCCCATGCACACCACATAAACCAGGTGTGGTCGCACACACCTGCTAATCCCAGCACTCAGGAAGCTGAGGCAGGAGAATTATTGTGAGTCCAAGGCCAGCCTGGGCTCCATAGTGAGTTCAGGACCAGGCTGGGCTACAGAGCAAGACCCTGTCTCAAATAATAAATAAATAAAAAGTAAATTTCTGGGTTTAATACAGTTAATTATAATCATTTTGATATACTACAAAAATAAAAATTGTTATCTTGTAGTCTTTTAATCAACAAGTGCCAAAAGAAACAATTATCCTTATTGGTAAAATAGACATTAATTTATGACTACTGTATTAAAGGCATACAATTCTGTTGATTTTAAAAATCTTTTCAAGAGAGTTTTATACATGAAGTTTACAACATTACAAAACGTCTATATAATCCTTCAGGGTCGAACAATAGTCAAAAACTCTCATCGTAAACTTCAGCTCCAAATTCAAAAACAAAAAAAGAAAAGGGAGATAGGGAACATGACATTTCTACCCTCAAAAGCATCGAATTTAACTATGATAACTTTAAATTTTTTCATGCAATTGAATTTTGCTGTGACTACATTTCTTTCACTTGTAGTGATGATGGGCTCACTCCCATGAAATTACATTGTAAAAAAGGACTAGAAAAACTTTTTTTTCATTAAAATATCTCCCCAAAAGGCCATGGAGCATGGCCAAATCCAGTGTTAACAGTTGGGAGAAGTTATGCTTTTGTTTTTCCAGGTGCCTGGAAAAGTGAGGGGTGGAATCCATGGGACTCATCTCAATTATCTGTGGCCTTCACAACTGTAATTACAGCAAGATGACTTCCCGTCCCCACTTCTTCGTCCATAAAAGCTAATGAGACTTATTGGGCTTTTTTATTTCTGTCGTTTGCTTGTAAATCTCTTGAACTTATCCCCCACTTCCTATTTCCAATTTGTAATAATCTCACTAACTAGCTTGGTGGTCTCTCTATTCCTCTATCTATTAAAGATAAAGAGACACAGCAGTAAAATTTCACAGGCCTTGTCCTCTGTCTTCTTGTGTGTCTCACTAAACTTGATGATACAAAGTATTTACTCATACAGGACGCCTTAGCCATGACATAGGCCAGTGAAAAGATAGCTGATAACACTCTGCCCTAGTAATAGAGAACGAAGTCCTGCCTCAAGGGACTTCTAACAATTTGACTAATTTGACTGAGGTTCTCCACCTGGCTCCTTCCTCAGTAGAGACACAAGGAGCAAACTTGCCCCTGTTTGCTCATTGGATTAAATGCCATATGGAGAAACCCGGAAATCTTACTTTTACTTATAAGTGATTATTGGACTGGTCTACTCCCAAGATTTTATGGGCTAATTCTTCCTGGCAAGGGAATAAATCTTACAACTTCGGCTCAAATAGTAGCATGGCCTCTCAGTTACTTCATATATTTTGCAGTACAAATGTACTTTCGGCCTTTATTGGCTAAAATAGGTCTCATTACTCATTATAAAAATATAACTATAAGCTCTGTGAATTTTACTTTTTCTATTCATTATAATAAAACTTATTCTATTGTTAATGATAAATATTAACTTAAATAATTATCTTTTTAATATTTCTTGTGAATCTTGACATATTGCCCAAAATATTGATTATAGTTTATACTTATAATCCTACAATAATTGTCTTGTGACAGCCTCCTTTTGCCTGTTTACCTGTTAAGTTAAAAGAATAATAATCCTCAAAAAATACTAATGCTATTCTTGCTCAGATGCTGGCAGCCTTAAAAAAACCTAGGAGATTTGCAGGCTTATTGAGTGCTGGCATTCTAACTTTAATTGGCATTATTACAACTACAGCTGTAAGACCAGCCACACTAAAACAAGGATTATATACAGTTCTCTAAAAAATTAGTAAAAAATATTTCAAAAATAGACATTGGTTATATGGAATGATTGGATGCTCTTAAAAGTAGTGTTAAGAAAACAGGTAGAGGCCAGAATCACTTTACCCTTGCCTGTCATTAGAATCATCCTTCTATTTCCATCTCAGCATTGCCTGATAATAAAATCCAATACCCCTGAGCACAAGTAAAATGACATTTAGATGGAATTTGGTCCCACTATAATAGTACACTGGACACTCCAGAGCTGCAGCAGAAAGTGCTAATGTTTAGCCATTCCTTCTATCAGTGATATGGGGACAGCAATTTGCTGATGCGTTACACGAGACACTTAAACATTAAATCCCTTTAATCTAATACATAATTGGGCCACAAAAATTTTGGTTGTCACTATAATGGTTGGAATCATTTTTCGATTTTTCTTGTAGTCTGCATCTGCATCTCTCAATGGCTGTTGACCCAGGAGAAAAGTGTTTATGTGTCGCTCATGCTTCAACGTAGAAAGGGTGACATTTGGGGACTCAAACCATTTAGAGTTCCTCCTTGCCAGATTCCTCTGGAAAGATAGTAACTTTCGTTTGTTCTCCTGCAATTCTGGAGGAAGACTGAGATGAATTTCAGAGCCCAGGATGAGCTTCTAGGCTGTAGGAGGATAAAAGACTGATTTTCATAAACTTAACCTAAATAAATCAGAGGTCCACAAGCTGGAGCTGTAACCTGGGAGATGGGATGCAATTATATCCTTAATAAAGACCTCACACAGCTCGCCTGGAAGCTCTGCTAAAATGCTCCCCGTAAGCATGGGTTCTGGTTTTGCCCTGGGTATATAAGGCTGGGAGGAAGTAATAACGTTGTTCCATCCTGTACATGAGACGGTTCCACAGGACCACCTGATAGGATCAATTTTTGATTGATCATACATATCCAGTCGCCTGAATAAACAAACAGTTGGTGTCATGCGGACTGTGACAAAGCCAGGCTCAAATTTTTGATCCCCCGTCTCTGCCTCGCAGAGTGCTGGTGTTACAGGACAGGTCCAGCAATTTAATGAGCAAGAACCATGCTTCTCTTTATCAATAAAAGGGAGTCTTGCTCAAAAACTGTGTGTTCTTAGTTGGTGAAATAGTCATTCTTATATATTATATTCAAAATCAGTTCTGTGTCTATGCTAAAGATATGCATAAATCCTAGAGAAACTGCTAAATTATAGTTCTTCATCTTGACATTAGTAAATATTATTCTTTCTCCCAGATGATAGTTTACTTTGGTTTATAAGGATATAAATATATACTTGAAACACGTCGGAAAAAATAACAAACCTTGTTTTACAAAAATATTACCCTCTTTAATAAAGTTGGATCTCTATTCTTTTTAGTTCAAAATTACTGCACAGACTGCATTTTGCTCATTAGCGTGTTTTACATCTATTTGTAAGATTTGTAACTCTTATGTGCCAAAGTTCTAACGTTTTAGGTGCTGATTTACAGAGAGGCAGAATTAAACTTGACCACATGCTCTAGGTTAACAGCCAAAGATCACTCATTCTAAATCTCTTACTGCCCATATTGGGCAAGAAGGGCTTTATGGCACTGACTCAAATTGTCTGTCATATTCCCTGCAGCGTCGGGCACATTCTGAGTGACCTTCGTCAGAGAATGCTACCTCAGCACCAAGGGACGAAGCTGCAGATAACCGCGTGGTAACTCCTTCAGAAAAGAAATACATTTGGAGGCAAGGGGGAGGGGGAAAGCATCAAAGAGTCCCTTGAGGGTCAATTTTATCAAACATAAGTTGAGCTACAGAAGTTATGAAAGAAACTTTTATCTAAACCCTGAGAACAAAAGGCCCATCTAGCTGTTGTAGCTGTTAAGTATCTCCTGACTTTTGATTCTTTTGCATTCAACTTTGCAATTTTTAGTGACGCATTTTCAGATTCACGTATCTGACTTCCCTTTGCTTATTCTTCAGCTATCTGGAAAATGTAGCACCAGAAAACCTTCAATATTGAGGGCTGAACTAAAGAAAGAAAATTTCGACCTGTATGTCAAAATAGAACTGCAAAAGTTAAAATTTTTCCTTTAGATGTGAATGGTTTCTGCAAACTTCTTCAGGCCTAGGATATAAATCATCACCTCCGTATCTCCTCACCCAGATTAAAGGACAGAATATCCAGGTGCAGCGGCCAGAAGTTCAAATCCCAGTTTCGTTTTCATAGGCAGTGGAAGAAGAGGTCTGGGTCCAGGAAGGGATAGAATAAGCCTGGATAAGTTTATGTTCTCATCGTGTTCTCTCTTCTCACTGTTCCTTGTTACAGACTTGTAGACAGGGAGATTATGATTTGGGTCATTAGGTCCCTCCATCTCCTTGGAGGTGGCTTTGAATAAATCATACCTTGTTTTCCTGAAGTAAAGGCTTACTTTGGTGAGTGAAGGGCACACAAATGTGAGCACATGGATCTGTGCCTAGTCAGATATGTACACGTTACTAAGTGGGTATGTTAGTATCTGGATGATTTTTGTTTCTATACACCACACAAAAAATATTCTTTAGTTTTCTTGAAGTGTTTCTGCCACATTTGGTAATTGTATAGTTCTGACTTCGTAGAATAAATTGGAAAATATTCGTTTCTTCTCTATTTTCTGCAGCAGCTTGTGAAGAATTAGGTTTTTAAAAAATATTGATAGAATTCACTAGTGACATTTTCTAGTTCTGTGTTTTTTACTGTGAAAAAATTTAAGCTACTAGTTCATCATATTTACTTGTTATAGGTGTATCCATATTTTCTTTTTCTTTTTTATGTCAGTTGTTATAATTTCACTTTCTAGGAATTTGGCCATTTTGTGTAAGTTATCTAAATTGTTTGCATTTTGATTCTTTTTTTTTTTTTTGAGATAGGGTCACACTCTGTAGCCCGGTCTGGTCCTGAACTCACTATGTAGCCCAGGCTAGCTTTGGACTCACAGCAATTCTGCCTTAGTCTCCCCAGGGCTGGGATTACTGGCGGGGACCCTGCTTTGTGTGGTGCTGGTGAATTGAAATCAAAGAGTTAAAAGAACTTATAAAGATGAGACAGTAATTCAATATGACTTGTGTTACTTTGCTGAGAGACGAGTCCCCTCCCCTCTCCCTCTCAGCATCCCCATCTCCTTCCACTCATTCTCCCTTTCCCATTTCCAAGGCAAGAGAGATCTTACAAGAAACTAATTTTGTCAACAATTTCTTCTTGGACTTCCAGCCAAGTTTTACTTACTAGTATTCTCTGTAACTCTTGTAGTTTTTAATTTCATATATTTTAGGTTTCATCTTAATTGTTTCCTCGCTTCTGCTTGCTTTATTTTCATCTTCTAATTTCCTAAGCTGAAAAGCTAGGCTATTTAGTTAAAAACGTTATATTTTTCTCTTTGTATAGGAATTTTTGAATTTTCTTCCGAGGACTGCTTTTGCTGATCTCACAGTTGGTCCATTTTCATTTCTCTCACTATATTTCTCTAACTAATTTCATCTTCCATCTGTTGGTCACACAGGAGTATTGTTGAAATTCTACACACTTGTGTCTTTTTCCACTTTCCCCTATTATTTATTTTCTAATTTCATTCTCTGTCCTAGGTGAACATATTTGTATGATTTCAGTTATTTAAATATGATAATTAGTTTTATTTTCTTTAAAATTCATTGAAGCATTTTTTGTTTCAGAGAATATACTATGTGCACTCAAGAAGATTGTGTATTCTACTGTTCCTATGTGGAGTGGTCTTGTATACTTTGTCTGTCTGTCTGTCTGTCTGTGTGCATGTGTGTGTGTGTGTGTGTGCGTGTGTGTGGCTGGACTTGAAAAATGAGACACTGAATCTCCAAATATTGTTAAACTATTTTTTACTTCAATTCTCACTTTTTTCTGTGTGTGTAGGGGTACTATCTTGTTAGATGTATATATTTACGTGTATATATATTATGGATATGCATATATTCATAATTATTTATCTCCCTAGGGTAAGACAATGTTATTATTAGAAAGTAGAGGAGTTGGAGGAATACCACAGAGGTTAGAGTACTTGCCTAGCAAGGATGAGGGTCTGAGTTTGATTCCCCAGCACCACATAAGCCAGAAGGGGCAGTGCGCCACATAATACAAGTGTGCCATGCATCCCAGCACTTGCAAGGCTGAGACAGGAGGATTGCCACGAGTATGAGGCCAGCCTGGGCTCCATAGTGAGTGCAGTACCAGCCTGGACGACAGAGTAAGACTCTATTTCAAAAAGAAAAAAAAAGGAAAACAAAACTATACCTAGTTTTTGTCTTAAAGCCTACTTTCACTTATATCTTTTTCTATTTATTTTATGTTGGTTATTTATTTTATTGTTCTCTTACTTATTTATATATTTGAATCTAAAATGTATCTTCTGTATAGAGCATATTTTCATTAAAATCTACCTTTTGATTGGATTATTTTATTCACACTTATTTTTATTTATACTTTTGCTGTTTATTGTCTATATCTGTTAACCTATTTTGTTGGAAACTGGACTCTTAGATGATATATTGTAGCAAATATGTGTACTGTCACCCTTCAAGTCGGGATCTTGATATTATTTGTTTCTTTATGTTTAGTGACTAGCTGCATGATTTTATTCAATTCTATTTTCCCTACCAGTTGTTAAGAGTCTATTGTTGCTCCACAGTAAGGCACAACTTGCAGCTCCAGATGGAAGAAAGAAGAAAGACTGTTACAACTCTTCCTCCAGAAGCTCCGACCTTCATGACTATCTACAATTATCTACACACAACGAATTGCTCCACATCACCTTGCTACACATCCACAGGTCTTCATCAAATATTCAGTTCAGTCGCAGGTCTTCACCATTGTTGTTTGAATAATCAACGTCTACAGTGGACTGTCACCAGCTGTCATGAAGTCCCAGATGGGTGTTTTACCTCACAGCTGAGCGGCTATTAGACCCTCCAACTCTTGCATGTGCAGGTCACCATCTTGGATTATCTCTCTCTCTGGACCTGTAAGTCCTCCAAATCCCCTTTTCTTATAATTTTTGTCATTTGTGCCTCTTGTAGAATCCTAATACAAACATTGTGAGGCTTGTTGTTGCAAATAAGACTAATTCCTTTGGGAACTGATTTAAAACTCTTTGGTTTAAGAGTGGTACATCTCGGCCGACTGAGACACGAAAAGAGGGAATTGGTCATACCTTTCCTCTCAGTCAGCAAGATCTTGAATATAGAGACTTTCCATTCAAATAATACAGGAAAAAAATTTCGGATTTTGTTCTTACTTCAAGGTTCTTTGTAAATATATTGAATATGGCATTTCTGGCACTGACTTGTGGTTTTTTCTTTCTCTTTTTGTTGTCTGTTAGTTTTTGTATTCCTTTCTTTCTTGAGTAGCTCTTTATGTCTTTATAGTTTTTTTCTGAAAAGACTTTTTTTTTTTTAAAGACAGAAGAGGTTGCTCTGAGTCCCCCCACCCCCACCCCCCTTTTCCCTTTTTCTCTTTCTTTCTTTCTTATTATTATTATTTGGGGGGGATAAGGTATTGCTCTGTATCCCAGGCTGGTCTTAGACTCAGGGCAATCCTCCTGCCTCAGCCTCCTGAGTGCTGGGATTACAGGAGTGTGCCACCAGGCCCAGGTTTACGTGGTGCTGAGGAATTGAACTCAGGGCTTGTGCTTGCAAGGCAGGCACTTTAACCAGTGTGCCTCTCCTCCAGCACTGAAAAGACTTTCTGTAGACTCTGGAGACATAGTTTCTCTATTTCCATTCATAATTCTCCTTGTTTCTTCTTACTTTTGCCACTATTGTTTATGTGTATCCATTTTTTTCTGGTCTGACGTGAGAGTCCTGTCTTCCTTTTTTCTGTCCTATGTACACTGTTATGCGTTCTATCATACTTCCAAAGCTAATCATCCAGTATCAGTCCACTTTCCTTCTACCCCCACCACTCTAATTAATAGTATTGAAGTATGGAAAACTCACAGCCATATTTCTTGGCTTATTGAGAATCAATAATTTATATAATTTAGCTAGACACACTCCATTAAGGTAGGTATGTTTCTATGTTAAACACAATAATATAAGTTGCCTTTAATAAACTCTGATGATAAGTTACTAGACAATCTGTAGAGACGTCTCCATTAATAACTAGTACATATCACATTTCTAATGTTAAGAGTGAACTGGTTGTATGATCAGAAAACTTATTATAATATGTCTATGTCAATAGTCAGTGTGTATTAAGTTTTATCACTGACACTGATATCTATCATACTGTTAAAGAGGATATGGCAGTTGGAGCCTATTGAGGGTTTACAAATTCTGGGGGTTTGATTTAGCCTGGGTAAGTAACATACAGGCCTATTTTGTTATTGATGATACAGAATTTACTTTAGTGCAACTTTTTGATGTCAATTTTAGGTTTATTGAAATAGATATATCGGTGGTGTAGACTGTGCCTTTTAATATTAAGAGTAGAATAGTGGTAGTATTAAACTCATTATTAGGTTTTTTCAATGATTTGATAGTCTTAGATTGTAACATTGTAGAGCCTCATTCATGTTGTGGATGGTGTCATAGATAGTGACCATGATTTCCAATATATGCCGATAATTTGCTTGTCCTCAGGCCACATGCAGTACTGTGATCCATTTCTCATTTACTGAAAAGTGGAGGAGATTATAAGAAGGTTGGTCATTGAGAGGACCCCAAAATCAATAACTGAGTGAGCTAAAAATGGACAGAAATATTAAAATTTAAATGAACTTAAGGAAATTCCAAGGAAAAACATAAGTTAATGAAGGAAATCTGGATAGTAGAGACATAGTGCATCAACACTACCTGATATAAAACCCACAATAATAGAACTAAGGAAAATCAGGCAATAAGTCACCTGCAAAAATGCTTGACTCCCCAAGAGCTGTTATTATGGACCCTGAAGGAACACAACCTAGTGATCAATTAGCTCAAACAGATTTGCCAAACAAATCCAAGAGATGCACAGTAAGCTCAAAAAGGGTTTAATTAAATAAAAGTATTGATTTAAAATTAAATGACTATATAGAAGTTAGAAATAAAAGGACAAATAAGGCAATGCAAGAAATGAAGGACAATTTCAGTAGAGGTAGAAAAATTTAAAGAATTCCAAGCTGAAATGCAGGATATGAGGAATTCATTGAAAACCAGGGGAAATTAGTTCAAGCATTGTGAGGACAGAGTATTGAATATTGAATATAAGGTTCTGATGACTTGACCTACACAATCATTGATGAAAAAAGAAAGACAAGAGTGACTGGCTGGAACAACTGATGGAAAACTTAAAGAGAAACAAACTCAGAATTATGGGAGTGAAAGAAAAAATAGAGAACATCACAAAAGGTATAAAAGATGAGTTTAATGAAGTTATAGCATCACATTTTCCAAATCTAGGAAAAGAGATTAACATTGAGCTACTGCCGGCATACAGAACACCAAATACCCTTTATCAGAAAAGAGCCTCTCCACAACACATCATAATCAAACTCCTGTCCATTCAAGTCTTGAGCTCCAACAAGAATCTTCCATTGAGCCTAGTCGAGAGATTTCCCCCAAATTTGTTTCCAGTCATTCATCTGTACCTGAGGGTGCTGTACCTGAAAGCTACACCCAAACAGCGAACACTGGCCATTTCTACTCTTCCTTAATCCTCCAAACCTTTTCCCTCTCTTTGAGAATTAAGATAAATCAGAGCACGACCCAATCTCAAGAAACAAAAAACAAGCTCAGAAGCATGAAGCACTGAAGACAGCAATAACCAATCCATTATACATTTTTATCACACTCTGTAAGGCGTTCTGTGTTATTTTAATGGAAAGTATCTATATGCAAGACCTTTGATCTTCCCAAGCAAGAGGGAGGGAGTGACCAATTCCCACTTTTTCTGTGTCTTAGTCTGCAGAGATGTGCCTGTCCAACATATCTCTTGTAGCTTTGTGAGGTTGGCTCTATATACAAAGGTTCTTCAGTTCTGAGGCAGTGCTATTTGGGTGAGGTAAGCATCTTCAGCACATGGGGCCATGGTGGCCATTTGGAATTACTGTAGATCATCTGGGGCAGTGACTGCAGTGTGAAAAGACTCAGAGGTAGAAAATATTCCAGATATTTATTTTGTTGGTTTGGAGTACTCATTTGGTTTGGTTTGGTTACTTTTACCTTTCTTTTCTTGTAACCAACTTTATTTAAGACAGAAAGCAGTGCTTTAGTACTTTTTACAAGCTGAATACTAACTGAACATGTTGCAGTCAAAATTTTATGATGAGGAAGCCAGTGGACCTGCATCTGCTCCGCCATGTAAATGTAAGGCAGAAGGAAGTGAAGCCCAGATGGCCAAGATGGCGACTGTACAGGATTACCTCTTCTTACCACTGCTCATCCTTTTGGCCAAGGCCAAGTGTAAGATTGCTCCATCAGTGGCTCTGCCTGACTTTACATGGAAGTCTGAGATTTAGCAAAGGAAATTCTTCCATAGCTTATCTTAGGAAGGCAGAGAAAAAACTGAACCTGAATAATGAAAACAGGACCTGTGCAAAACTGATAAAGATCACCAGTCATGTGAGTAGGCAATCCATAAAAGAAAAGGGCCTTGGACCCAGAGCCACAGTGGGTAGGCATGCCCAGCAAGCCCATGGATCACAAGCAGTGAATGCCATGGGAAAACTGCAGCCAGGACAGCAGCCCAGAAGTGCCGGACAATCTCCTGTCTATGAACGACAGAAAAAAAAAGGCCCTTGGTTGCAGCATGGCTGCAGCATGCAGCAATGCTGACTCATTCACCTGTTGAAACAGAGAAGGCCTTGCCTGCAGCTGCAAAGCCTCAGAACTGAAGGACTGAGGACTGAAAGTCGCAGTCAGTGGCTCTCTAGGCAAGGCCAGCAAGGCAATTCAGAAGTGCATTGTGAGCACCCCCAGGAGTAGACTGTTGCTAAACCTGCCCTGGGGAATTCAGGAACTCTTCTTGCTGGTGACAAGGGAGGAAGAGTGCTAGTAACAGAGGGAGTAAAAAGAATGTGGCACTCCTGAAAGATTTGGGCCAAATGAGAACAGATTTTAGAAAGCACAGACTCCATGCCTGCAGCATCAGTAGGAGAGCCAGTCACGGGAATGTGGTCCCCCCGCTCCCGGGGGTGGAGGGAGGGCAGAGTATAAGAACCTTTGTATATAGAGCCAACCTCACAAAGCTACAAGAGATATGTTGGACAGGCACATCTCTGCAGACTAAGACACAGAAAAAGTGGGAATTGGTCACTCCCTCCCTCTTGCTTGGGAAGATCAAAGGTCTTGCATATAGATACCTTCCATTAAAATAACACAGAAAACTTTTTTTTTTGAACTTTGGTCTCAATTCATTGGGTTTTTTGGTAGATATACTTGTGAGCCTCGCCTAACGGTAGCAGTGGCACATTGTTCAAGGTGGAGGATCTTTACATTTTGCTCCTTACCTGACCAGGTGACCAGACAAAGGCGGAAATGGAAAGGAGGGATAAAGGTAATGACATTGTGACGAACTTGGCCCTGAGCCAGTGCCTTAGAACTTCTCTGGAAGATTGTACATCCTGCCAATAGGAAGAGGCAGGGGGAAGGACTTGTGACCTAGGGATTTAAGTCGGTACCGACCACGTTTTCAATGTGCCTCTCTCCACTTGCCCGTGGGAAGGTCACCCTGTTTGCAAAAAGAAAATTAAAGCCTCATACTCCGTCATGTATGCCTCCCATGTCCATCCTTTGTTTGGACAGGTAAATTTCTATGAGCCGTTTCTAACATACTGAAGTTGCAGTTTTGTATTTTTTCTGGTATTGATTTGTGGGTTTTTAATTTTTCTTTTTCCTCTGTTTTATTTTTTGTTCTTTTCCTTTCTGTTTCTGTTATTTTTAGTTTTTGCATTTCTTTTTTTGTTTAAGAAGTTTATTTTTATTTTTTCTCCCAATTTTATTGATATATATAAGTGCAAAATTTAAGGTTTACAATAGAGTTGAGCATTTTGTGCACATACATATCCTGTCAAGGTGACAAGGGCTTTCCCACTCTCCTTTTGTCCCTCCCCCTCCCCTCCCTTCCTCCTCCCCCACCCTACCCCCATCTTTCACTTTGTTTTTCATCTTAAGTTCCATAAGAGTTGTGATCTGGGTCTCTCATATCAGAGAGATCATTCGATGTTTCACCTTCTGCTTCTGACTTACTTCACTAAGCATGATGTTCTCAAGTTTCTTCCATTTGCCTGCAAAAGCCTCCACGCTGCACAACTAACAATAACTAAAATATGTAAGTCACCAAAATATCCATCAACACACCAATGGATACACAAACGGTGGTATTTATACACAATGGAATACTATGCATCTAGAAAGTCCAATAGCATAGCTTTTGCATTTCTTTCTCACTTGTGTAGCTTTCTGCCCTTTTGGAAAAGGAGACACACTCCATTTTACTCATAACTTTCATTTCTTCTTACTTTTGTTTCTACTGCTTAATTCTGTCTGCCTTCTTTTCATCTTGTGTTGGAGGTCTGTCTTGCTTTCTCTATCCTATATATACTCTTGTTTCCTGTTACACTTCCAAAACTCACCCTCATTATCAGTCCAATCTCCTCCTACCCCCACCAATCCTATTAATAGTAGTGTTAAGTATTGATTACTGACAGACATATGGTTTGGCTCATAGGTAATCAATAATTTTATGCTGTGTAGTTAGACATAGGTCATTAAAGAAAAAAATTTTCTGTATTAACAACAATGAAATAATATCAACTTTAACAAACACTTCTAATAAGTTATCATAAAATTTGCATAGAGATTTCTATTAGAAGTATAGATCATATTTCTAATATTAAGAGTGAAATGATTGTCTGAGCTAATAAACTTATGCCTATGGCCAGTATGTACTAAATTTTACCATAGATATTAATAACCTGTCCTCTGTTAAAGAGGGGATAGCAGTTGGAACTTTATTAAGGGTTACTAACTTCTGGTGGTTTGGTTTAGCCTGTGTAAGTAATATAAAGTCTTATTTTATTGATGGTGACACAGCATTGACATTGGTGGAAATTTTCAATAAGCTAATATTAGGTTTATTTAGATAGATACCTTGATAGTTTAGAAAATGTCTTTTAATGTTAAGGGTAGAATAGTTATAAAATTAAACTAGTTATTAGATTCAGTCAATAATCTGTTATTTATAGACTGTTACATTATTATAAATCTTTATTCATATTGTGGATGGTGGCATAGATGTGATCTTGATTTCCAATATATTATATGTAAATAATTGCTTTGTCTTTATACCATGTAGAGTGATCTAATCTGTTTTGAAAAGAGTAGATTAGGTAACCATCAACAGATTGGTCACTGAGAAGATCTACCAAAGTAACAGCTGAATATGACAAAAATAGGCTTCAATATAAAAATTTGAATGAACTCAAGGAATATCTAGGAAAGAAATAATCTAATAGAAGAAATCTGCATCATAAGAAAGGAGTTCAAAAACCTTACCTGATCTACAACCCGCAGCAATATAACTATGGGAAAAGAAGGGAATAAATAATCTGCAAAAATGCCTTGCTCCCCAGAAGCTGATACCATGGATCCTAATGTAGCAGAACCTATAGGAAAGGAAGTCAAACAACAAGTAGATCTAATGGCCAAAAAGCTCAAGCAAGATATAGTTTAAACAAATAGAAGAGATTCTCAAAGAACTCAAAGAGAATTTAATCAAAGAAACAGCAGCCTTAATAGATAAATTGCTAAATGATTATTAAGAACACACATATAAAAAGATAAAGCACTGGAAGAAATTAAGAAACTTTTTAGCAGAGAAGATGAAAGATTGAAAGAATTCTGAGCTGAATTTCAGTATATGAAAAACTCACATGAAAACATGGGAAACTTATTTGAGCATTTTCAAGACAGATTATCAGATCTTGAAGATAAATTTGACAAATTGAACCATAAGTCAGTGATGATCAAATTAATGAAAACAGACAAGAAACTGACTGGATGCAACAGCTGATGGATGACTCAAAGAGAAACAACCTCAGAATTACGGGGGTGAAAGAGAAAATGAAGGACAATGTAAAAAGTATAAATAACACATTTAATAAAATTATGGAAAAAAATTCTCAAATCTAGGAGAAGAAATTGGTACTGAGGTACTCAAAGCATATAGAACACCAAATAATCTTGACTAGAAAAGATTCTCTCCACAAAAAGACACAATCAAAATCCTAGTCATTCAACAAAAAGAAAATACTAAAATCTGCAAGAGAAAAGCAGAAAGTACACCTATGAAAACAAACCCATCAAAATAACTGTGGTTTTCTCAACACAAACCTTAAAGGCCAGTATGCTGAGGAACAAAATCATTCAAGAGCTAAAAGAAAATCAGTACCAATCTACACTATTATATCAAGCAAAATTATCATTCAAAATAGAGGGAAAAGCTAAAACATTCCATGATAATGGACACGTAAAGAAATTTATGAACACTAGACCAGTATTGTAGAAAATACTTAAAGGAGTCTGAGACAGAGATAGTGACACTAACAGCACAAAAAGTCCCAAAGAAAAAGAAACAACCAAAAGAGGTGAGTGATCCACAGTAGTGTAGAACAAATAATCAACACAGAAACACCATAATGTTGACAGGATGCAGCAAATACATCATTATATCAATGTCACACAATTTCAGACACCTCAGCTCTACTATCAAAAGACATAGACTGGCAGATCAGATCATAAAACCCAAACCAACAATATGTTGCATGCAAGAGATTCACTTTACTCATAAAGAAAAACATAGACTGGAAATAAAAGGATGGGAATCAATATTTCATGAAACTGGACCTAGGGAGAAAGCATAAGTAGCTATACTAAACACAGCAAATTTCAAGGCAAAACAGATTGTAAGAGACAAATATGGCTATTAAATACAGGTTAAGGGAGCAGCTCAACAGAAAGAAGTCACAATTATCAATGTGTATGCATGCAACATCAAGGCACTTGATTTTTTTTAAACAGATACTACTGGACATAAAAGGACAAATAGGCCACAATATAACTATCGTAGGGGATCTCAATACCTCACTATTACGGGTAGACAGGTCAGCTAGACAAAAAAGTTAAAAAGAAATATTTGAATTAAACCATGCTATGGAATAACTGGACTTGACTGATATTTACATAGTGTTCCAATCAATACCAACCAAATACCCTTTTTTTTCTCAGCAGCACAAAGAACATTTTTCAAAATAGACTATATCATAGATCATAAGATACGTTTAAATAAATATGAAGGAATTGAAATAATTTCTTGTATACTTTCAGATTATAATGTAAGAAAGCTAGAAATCAACAGAAAAGCAACTACAGAAACTATACAAATATATTGAGATTAAATCATATGTTATTGAACAAGTGATGAGTCACAGAAGAACAGGAAAGAAATTGAAAACTTTCTAGAGTCAAATAACAATGTTAGCACATCATTCTAAGACCTGTGGGGCACAGTGAAATCAGTACTCAAGGGAAATGTGTACATTTGAATGCACAGATTTCAAAAACAGCAACTCCAAATAAGCAACTTAATGATGCACCTCAAGTTTCTAGAGAAATAAGACCAATCTAAATATAGAAACTTGTAGAAAAAAATAAATTATTAAGATCAGAGCAGGAATTAGTGAAATTGAACGTCTTAGTTACTTTTTCATTCCTGGGACAAAATACTTGACATTCAAAACTTAAAGGAGGAAAGATTTGTTTTAACTCAGTTTCAGAAGGTCTCAGCCTATTCGTGGGCAGCTGCCAATGGTGGAAACACATGGTAGAGGCACAGCAAGGAAGCTATTCACGGCATGGCAGACAGGAAACCAAATGAGGCAGGAAGGAAGGAGCCAGCCTTCCGGGCCCTGTTCTAGTGTTCTGTCCATTGTGGCCAGAATCCCGCTCATAACAACACGCATTTCTGTACACATCCCACTATAACCAAATACAGGAGAGTTTGGGGGGATATTCAAGATCCAAATTGTAATGCTGAAATTAAAAAAAAACAAAGATCAAAGAATGGAAGAGGTGGTTCTTCAAAAGAATACATAAAATTGATTAACCTCTGGCCAAAATAACCCCCCCAAAAGGAAAGAAAAAAAACGATATCAATACATCTAGAAATAAAAGAGGAGAAATTACAACACAAACTACTGAAACTCAGAGAATTTTGAGGACCTACTTTGAAAACTTATGCTTCCAAAAATTGGGGAATTTGGAAGAATTTAACTTCCTAGATACATGTATTCTTCGATATATGCAAGATACCAAAACTGAACCATGAAGATACAAAAACCCTGAGTAGACCAATAATAAGTATGGAAATTGAGGCAGTAATATAGTCTTTATTTACAAATAAAAATTCAAGACTGGACAGATTCAGTGCAGAATTTTACCAGTACTCACATAAGAGCTTTCATCAATACTTCTCAAAATGTTCCATGAAATTGAAAGAGAAGGAACATTGTGAAACTTGTTTCTGGTAAGTGACATTTATGCCAAACCTGCTGCAAAAAAAATTTGCTAAAGGGTGATAAATTTAAAACTTTTCCACCTAAGTCAGGAACACAACAAGGCTTTCCACTTTGATTACTCATTTTCAATATGGTACTCAAAACCCTAGCCAAAGAAATCGGTCACATTTGGGACAAAAGCATTGAAGACACATAAAGCATTCAGTGTTTTTGGAATCAAGAGTCTCCCGGGGACCACGAGTTTCACCACCTAAAGGAGGAGGGGAATTGGCTGTGAAGCCCAGAGCCGAGGCTCCTTCCATATTTACTGTGGGAAGAAAGGCAGAATGAGGGGCTACAGCACAGGGTGCAGGGAGTCATTTACACAGAGCAGGCCTGAAAGTTATACAATGGTTAATTAAAATCATAGAGCAGGCAGTGGGAGTAGTGATCAAAATTAGTGGGCAGGATGCAGTCCTATCGATCTCCAGGATTATAAGCAAATTCCACAAGGATGGGGTGGGGGATTTCACAGCTGTCTTGAAAATAGTCTTTAAATATTTTAAGATATTTTTCCATTTGAATCTCTCTTTTATTCTTTTAATTCTGTTTTCCCCCATTTTGTTAGTATGCATAGGCAATACACAATAGTTGCATTAGACTAGAGGATGTTGTGCACACATATATTTCAACAACTTTACATTCCTTTCCCCGCCCCCTTTCTTGCCCTCCCACATCCTCCCTCATCTTCCCTGATTTCCAACGTCTCCCTTATTTGACTCTACTATTTATTTGTACTCTAGATTTCTCATGAAACTACATGATATTTAATCTTTTGAGTATGATTCCTTGTGAAGGACTCTTATATTGAAAACTAGTGAAAAGTGCTGGAAAAAAAAGAAATTGAAGAGGACATTAGAAAATAGAAAGACCTCTCCTGTTCCTACATAGGCAGGACTAATACTGTCAAAAGGGCTATACTGTCAAAACTGAAATACATATTCAATGTAATTAATATCAAAATAACAACACTTTTCACCAAATCAAAAAAAAAAAAAATCCTAAAATTCATATGGAACCAAAAGAGACCAGAATAACCAAAGCAATCCAGAACAACATGACGAAAGCAGGTGGCATCACAGTTCCAGGCATCAAGTTATATTACAAAGAAGCAATGATGAAAACTGTATGGTACTGGCACAAAAGCAGACAGGTCAATCTACTGACCACCACTTCAGATGCAGAGACATCCTCAACTACCCCAAAATAAGTGATCTTTGACAAAGGGGTCAAAAGCATATTCTGCAGAAAGGATAGTCTCTTCAATAAACAGTGCTTGGAGAACTGGTTATCCACATGCAGAAGAATAAATCTAGACCCATACGTATCATCAGGTACTAATGTAAAATCAAAGTGAGTCAAAGACCTATATATTAAAATAAAAAAACTGAACCTCCTGAGGGATGAAATACATAAAACTCTTGAAGATATAGGCATAGGCAAAGACTTTGTCAATAGGACACCTTACGCAGAAGAAACAATCCCCAGAATTAAAAAATGGAATTATATTAATTTAAAAACTTGGAGCTGGAGAAATGGCACAGCAGTTGAAATACTTGCCTAGTAAGTGCCAGGCCCTGAATTTGATTCCCCAGCACCGCATAAAAGCCAGACATGGTGGCACACACTTGCAATCCCAGCACTTGGGAGGCTGAGGCAGGAGGATACCTTGAGTCTAAGGCTAT
This sequence comes from Ctenodactylus gundi, assembly GCA_004027205.1. NCBI lineage: Eukaryota > Metazoa > Chordata > Mammalia > Rodentia > Ctenodactylidae > Ctenodactylus > Ctenodactylus gundi. The sequence goes on from PVKB01002536.1 coordinate 126,747, forward strand.
CCAAGGCTAGCCTGGGCTACATAGTGAGTTCAGGACAAGCGTGGGGTACAGAGCAAGACCCTATCTCAAAAACAAAAGCAAAAAAACCTGCACAGAAAGGAAACAATCGACAGAGTGAAGAGAGAATCAAAAAATGAGAAAACAATTTTACCACCTACACTTTGGACATGGGGCTAATAACCAGAATATACAAAGGACTAAAGAAAAATAGAACCCTCAAAATCAAAGACCAATTAAAAGGTAAAAATTGAAATGAACGGGCTGTGCTCAGAAGAAGTACAAATAACCAGCAAATCCATGAAAAAATTTTCAACATCCTTAGCCATTAGGGAAATGCAAATCAAAACAACACTGAAATACCATCTTACCCCAGTGAGAGTGGCTTATATCAAGAACTTAAAATGCAATAGGTCCTGGCAAGGGTGAGGGGAGAAAGGAATGCCTTTACATTGCTGGTGGGACAGTAAACTGGTACAGGCACTCTGGAAAGCAGTATAGCAATTGCTCAAAAAGCTGAAGATATTCCCTTAGATCTAGCAATACCTCTTCTAGGGTGTCTTTCCAAGAGTTAAAAGCCCTATATAACAGAGATACATGCAAACCTGTGTTTATAGGGGCACAACTCAACTAATAATACGTGAGTAGTGGAAGATGCCAAAATATCCTACAACAGACCAATGGATAAAAGAAATGTGGTATAGATACACAATGGAACTGCTCTGCCAGAAGGACAGATTTGAATCATTTATATAGTTAAACGCACACAACTTCAGACCATTATGTTTAGACAAGTGCAACAGACTCTGAAGGCCAAATATTGGATATTTTCTCTATTATGAGAAACCTGGAGTAAAAATAAATAATATAGTCAAATGGGTGAGATGTGAATCACAGGAAAGAGCAAGAGGGGGAGAGAGGGTAAAAGGTGGGAGCGGAAGGAAATGGAAGGTTGATACAATATATACGCACAAAATGTTCGAGTTCAGTGCAACCACTGTGTAACTCATATACTTACTAATAAAGAATAGGGAAATAAGTATAACGCAGAAAAAGTATCTCCTGAGAGCACTCAGTTTAGCCAGGGCATTTTCGATCACAGAGGAGGACAAATACTCTCTAAGGCTGTATTGAGTTGGAGGTTAAATTCTGTAGTACCAAGACCCAAAGATTTGACCTTTCTTTTCTTTGTCTGGGGGCTTTATGCCAGTCATTCTGAGCTTGACTCCACCCTGAGGCTTCTTGATTCAAGATGGAGTTCAACTGTTTCTCTAACAGAGAAGCTTGGAATAAAAGACTTTCAAGAGACTAAAAATGCTGGGGTGTATTTGGAGAGCTCTGTTGAAATTTGCCTAAGAAGGAAAAGTGCCTGTGCTACTTCAGAATTCCCTCCAGATGTTCTAGGTAAATGTGACTTAGAAAAAGTAATTTTATTGTAATTCAACTTGCACTTTATACTAATGAAATTCTCCTTAAAATTCTCCCAGGTTACGTTGGCCGGTATAATATCCACAGATGCTTTACTCGTCATTTCAGTAGGAAAAAAACTGACTACAGATGGCTTGTCTTTGTGTTCTCAGGGAGGACAGTTGTCGCTCAACTCATTTTCTTTCCACACTAGAGGTCTCAGGCAACGGAGCCAATATAAACGGTAAACTGAGTAGCTATGTCTGAACTTTGAAAATGTCTTAAAGCTTGGGCAGCAACATTTTTTCCTCTAGTTTTATTAAAACACACACACACACACACACACACACACACACACACACACACACGATACGGAATGCTTACATTGAAGCTGAGTATTTTGTGCACATATATATCGTGGTCAGAGTCTCCTTTTTAAACCCTCCCACACCCTCCACTTCCCCCCATAACTCCCACTATCCTCCTCATTTAGTTCTATGAAATGTCTGTATTCTGAGTTTCTCATATTAGAGAACCCATGCAATTTAGCCTTCTATGTCTGACTCACTTCACTGAGCATGATGGTCTCAAGTTGCATCTACTAATGCCTCAAATTCATCTGCCTTTATAGATGAGTAGTACGCCATTGTGTACATATAGCACAATTTATGCATCCATTGATCTGTTGATAAGTAGTTGGATGTCTTCCATATTTTAGCTATTGTTAGTTGTGTTACTAGGAACATAGGTATACACCTATCTCTTTTATATGATGCTAGAATGTACAAGGACCTGAAGAAAAACAGACCCCTCAGATTCAAAGACCTGATTTAAAAATGGGCAATGGAAATGAAGAGGCAATTCTCAGATGAGGAAGTTCAAATGGCCAGTAAAAGATGTTCAATATCCTTAGCCATTAGAGAGATGCAAATAAAAGCATCACTAAGGTATCATCTAACCCTGGAGAGAATGGTGTGTGGGAAGAACTCAAGCAGCCATCAGTGGTGGCGAGGCTGTGGGGCAGAAGGAACTCTCTTACACTGCTAGTGGGAGTGGAAACTGGTACACTCACTATGGAGGGCGGTATAGAAGTGCCTCAAAAGGCTGAAAATAAATATCCCCTTTGATCCAGCAATACCTCTTCCAGGAATCTTTCCAAAAGAATTAAAGGCAACAACTTTTAAATAGACTAAACCCAAATGACTTTTTGTTCACATAACTTAAGCAAATGTTTAAAAGGTAAAGTGCTTCCAAAAATGTTTCTTCAAAACTATTAATATGCATTTTCCCCGTGTTAAACCAATCACTTTAGATGTTTGCTTTCCCTAGTATTTTAAGCTTCACGGAGTAAAAGACCGAAGTATATAAATGGAATTAAAAGTTTTTACATTTCATTTGGCCCTGAAGACTTCAGAATCAGATCTGGTTGAATATTGCGAACATGTGGTATACACTGTAATACAGCAGTGGCTGGATTCCTTTCTTTAAAAAACGTAGCTTCTCAAAAATGTCACACAGTGGTAGTCAGTGTGAAGGCTCCCTGTGCTAAGTTTCTTGGGTGTTTTCAGTTTGTCCTGTGAACAACCCTGGCATAGAGAGCTAGTCCCTCACTCCTGCCTAGCCATAGCAAGCTTCCGTGGCCCAACATAACAGCTGCTGCTGATAACCCTGACTTCTACTGTGGACCAACCTCTCACAAACTTGTAGACCACCTGCCTGCTCTCCCAACCTATCAGGCTAACCCACTTTGTTCTCTTCTTCCCAATCTCTGACCCACATGCCACCGATGTAGAACTTCATACTGGCTAATATGCCCACCGTAAGTACAAGTTTGGCTCACCTTATAAACAGAGCTCTATACGTGGACGTGCTACTCAAGTGTAAGGTCATGGGGACAATAAACTTTCACTTCAAATTATCTTGCTACTGGTCATATTTTGGTTTCACTTGGGTCCTTTTTCTGTCAAATTTATTCTTTTTATTAGTATTTACAATCAGCTTGAGAAATCGGTGCAAATACAAATCACATCTTTATCATTCTTACTTCCCTTCCCTATTCCAACCCCTTTCACCTCCCATATCTCCTTTCCCTCCCCACAAAGTATCTCCCTATATGCTTCCATCTCTTTTATTTTGCTTCCCTTTGTTTTTGCATATTAGAAAAATTATGCAATATTTAGCCTTCTGTGTCTCATTTGGCCAAGCATGTTGGTCTGAATACGTATCTGTTTTTCTACACGATTTATCTTTATGGCATAGTATTCCATTGTATAAACATGCCGTATCTTCCTTATCCCTTCATCTGCTGATGGACATACTGGCTGCTTCCAAGATTTAGCTCTTAGGATCTGTGGTGCTATAAACATGGGCATGTTTGCATCAGTTGTACAATGACTAGCTCTTTGGGGAAGATACCACCTGGGTCCCTCTTTAACCTAACACTCAGGACTGCATTCTTAAGCAAGAATATTTTTCAGACACCTGAAGCTTCTACTTTATCGTTCTACTCAGCACAAGTGGAGTGGAATAAAGACATTCCCCATGGTTTACTGTGGTACTGAGGTGGGAGAAATTAGCAAGTTTTTATTAGTCAATATATAATAAAAGTCCAATTTGAAAGCTTCGTAAGTCTATCACAAGACAATTTTGTATGCACTCACACACACACACACACACACACACACACACACACACACACACACACATATATATGTAACCTGAGTGTACTTAGTCCAGCTGAGCTTCTAACTTCCTGAAAAAGCTGTGTCCACATTTCGTTACCCCATGCAGGGTTCGGATCTTCCTAAATCTGAGCTTTGCCATTTTGAATGCCCAGGACTGTTAGCCTTCCTCTTGTATTCACTCTAAAGGGTTCATTTCTGGACATCCTCAATATCCAGAACTATGCTCCTCTTCATGACATGAAAATTTGGTTAGGGTTGTAAATATTCAAGCTCAAAAGCTTGAGAAAACACTTCAAAGATTTTCAAATAGCATTCTGTTGCGGAGCACGAACATGCGATTTCCAGGACTTGACTTCAACTTTCAGAGATTTTGTTCCTCAACAACAGAAATGGCTTGGGAGAGCCACTTGTGCTTGTTGGATATTTTATAGTTTTTGGCAATGCAGAGGTATTAAACTTTAGAGCAGAGGAATATGTAAGGAAAACTGAGTTATTTATAATTAGAATATCAAAAACATTTGCTAGGTATAAATTCATGTATTTTCCTAAAAATGTCTTAGTAACAATGCATTTGAGCATATTAACTATATTTCATAGACTGTTGACATATAACATATATGTGTATGTGTAATACTGTGATAGAAAATCAATTGACATGTGAAATTTTAATAAATTTTCGACTAACCATTCTAGAGAGACAAGTATCAAAATGGGTATTTTGGCCAAAAGTATAGGTCAAAAAGTTAGAAAATGAGTTTTAAATAAGCCTCAGGGTGACTGAGAGTTGAATTTGTTTAACATTTATTTCAAAATATCCTTAAGTCAATCATATAGTATAAGAACAACTCATTTAATGTTTTGTAACAACCTGCTTTTTTGAAACATCAACCTTTTTTTTAATGGGGTTAATAGCTGTGACTTACCTGGTGTGTTAATGAGCTTATTTATAAAGCTAATTTTTGACAGTTTTTAAAAATGACAAAAAAGCTTGCTTGCTTTTAGGTAAAAATTGCTATTGTTTTACTATCTTGTCTTTCCTTAGTCCTTAATTTTTTTTTTTAAATTAAACTTTGTTTTTACAGAAGCCTTGCTAAGTACAGAAACAAAGACATGATATATGGGCTTTTCCAACTCTAATTATGCTTTCACCCATATAGTATAAATATATTATAACCCCTTCTCCTTCCCATTTTTGGCTCTTCCTCCCCTTCCCCCAACTCCCACTATCACACCCATTTGGTTCCACAGAATGCCTGGATTCTAGGTTTCCGAAATCAGAGAAACCATGTGACATTTAACCTCCTGTATTCGACTGCATTACACCAACAGACCAATGGATATAAAAACGTATATGTATACAATGGAGTACTACTTTCCATACAGGTAGACAGACTGGAAGCATTTGTAGTAAACGGTTGCAACTTGAGACCATCATGCTTTTGTGAAGTGAGTCATACCCTAAGGATGTTATACGTTTTTTTTCTAGATTCTAGATGCACAGTGACTACATGTATATATAACATTTTGGAACAAAAACATTAATAATAAAAATTACTGGTAACATATGCATGGTGCAGCATCATTTTGAAATGATCTACAAGCTATGTTTTGTTGTAAATTGGTCATATATCTTTGTAGTATATATTTCAGGTGAAGTATTTCTAATTGGAAATAGTCTATTCTATTAAAAAACAAGAATTCATAATCTACAGGATGTCAAAATCTGTTTACTGATTTATCCTTGGTAAAATTTAAAACAGAACTTTAAAGATAGTTTACTTTTGTCAAATTATTTCTTCTGTTTTCTAGCATCTGTTAAGCTTTAAATGATCATCACACTCAAGTCTTAGCCAGTTAGGAATTAGGTATCTGTTTAAAACTTGTTTTACAATTCTAGTTACATAAGCTACTATTCTGTGAGATGTCTTATTTTTAAGAATGTAATTGTTAGGGCTCGAGGAATGGCACAGAGGTTAAAACACTTGCTTTGCAAGTGCAAGGCCCCGATTTGATTCCCCAGCACCACATAAAACTGTGCGTGGTGGTGCACACCTATAATCCTAGTACTTGAGGGGCGGAGGTAGGAAGATTGCCTTGAGTCCAAGGAAAGCCTGGGTTACTGAATGAGACTTTGTCTCAAAAATTCTTTAAAATATCTACATTAGGTATTACTAACTAGTAAGAGACATATGAGAGTCTTCATTATAAAAATGAATGTTCTTAGTAAAATTGATTTCTTTCACACTGTATTCAAAATTTCTAGTTTTGTTATGTAAAATAAATGATAGATATTAAACTGTAATTCTCTAGTTTTGGCATTAGTAAACAATTCACTTTCTCCCAAATGTTAGCCTACATTGGTTTACAAAAGGGAACTTTTCCCCCCATTTTTATGCATATATAAAGGGGACTCCTGACATACTTTTCTATAAAAGAAGTAACTACATTGGAGACTATATATCTTACTTCAAATCTATATAGATTAAATAGGATTTGCTCTTATTAGTTACAGTAAATTTTCCTGTAAGCATTGTAACTACTGTTTGTTCAAGTGTAAGGTTTTGGGGTTTGGCCTACAGAACAGATGGGGTTACACCTGGCCATGGACTACAGCCTGAGAGCCACTCTTTCTACATGGGAGGGACACTGCTCAAATCTGCCAAGGGGTCATGACCCTGACTCAAGTAGGTTGTCACATTCTTTCTCATGTGGGACATGATCTGACCACTATCAGAGAAGCAACCTTGGCACTGAGGAACAAAAGCACAGTTGTCGAAATGGCAATAACTTCGGGAAAAAAAAAGAAGCGTATTCAGAGACACAGAGTGAAGAAGCGACAAGTCATCTGTGTGTCAATTCTACTAAAAACAGAGCCACAGAAGTTTGAAAGAGGTTCTTACACGATTGCCTAAAAAGCACAACTCCTTTCTAGCAGATGTAACAATCTTTCATGATGTATCGCACCTGCTTCCTGTTGCGTATTGTCCATCAACCTTTGATGGCATCCACACAAGCCACTGTTAGCCATCAAATGATGTGGCACATTGAGGGCTGGCCTGAGGAAGAGAATTATAACTGGTATTGCAAAATAAAACTTCCAGATGAATGGACAGGATATGAAGATGCTGGCACCAATAGGTCACTACCAGGGAAAGGAGGGAAAGCCAGACAGGAGATTAAAACAAGCCTGGATATGCCCATTACCTTCCTGCACTTGCTACGCCAATGTCCACTGCTATAAAAGATCCTAACATTTGTACAAGGTGATAGGGTGACTTGAGTCTACCAGGCCATCTCCTTGGGGCTAGGTTTAAATAAATTTTTTTATTTTTTTTATTACCAAAATAAATGACCTTCTTTGATTTGGTCAATGGCAAGCAAGTGAACTTGAGTGTAGGGACCTAAGTGGCCAATAACTCTTATCTTGCAGATTACTTGATTTCACTGAAATTCATTTTTTTCTCAACTGAAAATGGGAGTTTAGAATGTCATTTTGGTAACTGAGACTGACAGATATACTTGTAAACTGTAAAATTATACAAAATTATATTGCTTGGTATGTAAAAGATAATAAATTTTGAAAGAATAAAAAGGTGAAAAAATTTAGGAAGGAATACTACAGTCTTTTTAGTCATTTCCTTATCACTAATATAGGGTATAGGCTACCAGGTCATGTTGGTAAAAAATGTTTGATGAAGATCATCATGTAAGAGAAAGAAGGACTGAAATATAGGTGCAGTGGTGAAGGCACTTCCCCCGAGTTTGATTCCCCAGCACCACATAAACTGGGCATGATGGCATATGCCTGTAATCTCAATACTTGAGAGGCTGAGGCAGGAGGAATGCCTCGAGTCCAAGGCTAGCCTGGGCTAAACAGTGAGGTCAGCCGGGGCTTCAGGGTGAGATCCTGCCTCTAAATAAATAAATGAATAGGAGAGAACCTGTCAGTTTCTCATAAATTAATTAAAAGATTAATAATTTTACTGTTGAAAACCCTTATTATTGAAATAATTGACAAGAATGCATCTACCACAAACTTGAATTATTGTTTTGACTTGATAGCTACTTTTCTTTACCATAGAAACTACTAGCCATACTTCAAATAAAAAAAATGGTCATCCTCTCAAATTCAAAGTATATGGTGATTTAGTGACTGAGAATGTCAAAGTAACGGTATTATATCTTCTGCTCCCTGAGGTCAAACTAGACAAAACTATACACACTAATTTTACAAATTAAAATGTATCATACAGAAACAATTCAGAACTACCAGTACTTCATTATTAACTAGTTGAATGAGTGTTCAATATCCAAGGACAATAAAATTCCCTTTAAAAATGATTGGTTACACAATTTGGTAAGAAAATCTCATTTTAACATGAAACAATAAGCTATACAATGCCAAAAGGGCAAAGAAACACCTTAAGATGGTTTTAGTGCTTTAAATGAGTTGACAACTTGCATAATGTTCCTTACAAATTAACATTTTGCTATTAGAATTGCAGCAAGTTAAAATAAACCACAAAACATCTCTAAGAATGAATAAACCCAGCCAATTAATATTAGTAAGCCATATTAAGCAATGTCAAATGTTTTTATTTCTCAATAAAGTTACTATAAAAACTTATAAAGCTTAAAGGTACCATAAAGATCCTTAGCAGGTAAGTTAGCGATTCAGAATTTACAAAATTAATGAAAGAATACTGTCATCAGAAAGCTGAGGAATTTTTCAATATCAAAATAAATAGTAATTTGATTATAATTTGTTAAAATAACTATTAGATGTTTCTAGTCTCGAGAAGTAACTTTATTCAGGCAGTCGCCACAGCTAGCAATGAAGGTAAAGAAAATCTTTTCCTAAAACTTTGGGAGAAAATTAAGACAAAAATCCATTTTTATTCAATGTTACATGTAATTTACTAGTACTGTATAGCATTAAAAAACCCCTAAGTGTATATATATATATATATATATATATATATATATATATATATATATAAATAAAACATTTGAGAAAGAAAACGTAAGTAGGTAGGCTTAAATATACTACCCAAAATCCCACCTGAAAAATCAAATTACAAGCTCAATATATTGGCCCAATTTATTTATGTGCATTTTTGGAACTTAGTTTTAAATAGTGGCTAATTTAAAGAAAGGGTACAGAACACTATATCCTTTACCTTCTCAACTAGGAAAAAAATGGATCTTTTGAATACTGCCAGTGTTGTCATGAAAATATTTTAATTTTTCTATTTAAAAGAAATCTAGGAATGCAAGAAAACACCAAAGCTTGCTAACAAAGAATGTTTAATGTAACACATCTTAACAGATGACTATCTTTAACCAATCAGGCAACTAAAGTACTGAACAAATTTATCCCCACCTCAATCTGAGTACTGTGAAAAATCTGGCTACTCTCACTGCCACTGGACCTGATAGGTGGAGACAAGGATGATACTTTCCTAAATACCTTGCGTAGGACTCTAAGTGCACAGAATGGGCAGTATATATAGAAAAGATGCAGTCCACCCATTAGGTAGCTTGCTTATTTTGAACTTGGTGGAATTCTCATCAATAGCAGGCAAATTCTGAATAACAATGTAAGTTCCAGACCTAGGATGAAAGTTCCTGCAAGGGCACCCAGACCCACACTCAAGTCTTCTGTCCCTTGCTTCTTCCCCTCCTACCCTCGAACTGAAACAGCACCATTCATTGGATAGTTACAGTTCATAGGCAAGCTGACCACAAATTTTTAAAAATCAGAGATTCATCGTTTGGTTGTTAAAACTTATAAATATATTAAAATCTATTTATTCATTTTTAAAAGCTTCACAAAGTTTACTAGTGCTTTGCAGGCTGTTTATCAGGCACCAGTCAGCCCACATTCAAAATGTTATTATATTTATTACGTAAAAGTAAACCAAAGAATATCTCTGATTAGGACCAAGAATTTTTCTCCTGTCGGAAGCTCCCTAATTTCTCATATTAAAAACAATAGTAACAAAATATTCTATTACAAACAAGAAAAAGACTCAAGAGTTACATGTTACAATCTCTAAAGCTTGGTAATAAAAAGGTAACTCTCCATATTTCTTCCCGGTAATCTCTCTCTTGACATGAGTTAAGGCATAAAGTAGCAGAAGTGCAAGTGATTCCAAACAACTTGGAATTTTATTGTAAACATACCATAAAGAATGGCAACAAATTAGTCCAATATTTTCTCTTTGAAAGTAATTGCTTATAATGACTGATAGTTGCCAAATAAAACATCTTTTATAAACCAAGCCAGTTAAGTTTACCTTTAAAAAAAAACTGAATTAATGGACATTCTGCCCAGATACAACATCACATCAACTATTAACTGAATGATTTACCATATTTAAATTTATGGATACTAAGAACAAACATATGGTACAGTTTTGCTAATACTGCATAAGGGATTACAAAACACAAAGAGATGATAAGTTACAGGACAAAGAAATAAATTACTGATTGCCATCACCACAATATTGTTTAAAGAATTAACAGTTATAGTTCTGCCTTATGAGTATTTGGTGACATACGTAAAAAAAATTCTCACCTGGGTTTCTAACTATTTTTTGTTATGTGATTTTAAAAATCAATTACCAATGGCGATTTTAATATGTATCAGCAGTTTTATTTTTTTTAGAAAATACTTATCATGCTTTTATAAGCCGAAGTCTCATATTCTAGATGTAATTAGGTATAAGAATAACAAATGGGCATACATATAAATAAACACACACACCTTAACTCTAAACTGCAGGGCCTTTCTACTGTACTTCTCCCATCAATGGATTGGAAATTTCCAGTCTTGCTGAAATATGCTAAATTAGGTGCAGTCTTCACTGCGGAAAGAGAAGTGAGGATAAAATTAAGAAGGACAGAAGAAAAAGTAAGAAATAAACAGGAAGAAACTTGACTGCTAACCATAGTTCACAAAATACAGCACCATGAAAAATTCAACTGTATATTGCATTTTAATCAAAACTTGGTAAACTTGATAACCAAAACTTGGTAAAGAAACTTTCCTAAGAGTTGAAGAGGAAAAAAATATGAAAATAGGTGGCCTCCAGTTCTTAAAACAAGCCCTAAAGGTGATCTTCGAATATTCACTTTTTAATAAAGCACTCATAAACCTCATGCACTACAAAAATGCTAGAGATTGTTTAGAGCAATAGATTTGAAATTTGCAAAGTCCTGCTGATTTCCCCAGAAATAAACCGATTTTTTGCAACTCTATTACTGTAACTGTTCAAAAATAGGGACATCAAAGTATACTTAAAATTACACATGATATAAATCTCCTTTATGTGGACATGAAAATTTCAAATATGACAGTAAGTACAAGATGGCAAATGTCATGAAATGATTCCTAACATCTGTGAGTAATGAGGTATTATTTATCATTACTACAAACACACAAATTTTGAAAAATGGTTCAAAGTTTTATCAAAAAGTTCTAAGTGGCATTCACTTCTTTTTCTTCCAATCAGTCTGCTACTATAATGATAACGATCTATAGTATTGAAACAAAGAATAAATTTACTTCAAAATATTGGAATGCTGAGTTATGTATCTCACTCAGCACATAGTCATTCAGGGCAAGGCTAATGGACTTGACAGTTTCTTTGCTTCTGGGTGAAACAAAGTGCTATACAAAAGCATTCTAGAAGGCTGCTCTCTGGGGAGAGAATCAGAAAAGTATAACATAAAAACATTAACTTAAAAGAATAAAGGGACATGGTATAACCTGAATTAGTTCTCTAGAAGGCCTAGTGAAATGGATGATCAGGCAATAAATGCACAAGCTAACAGCTGTACAGAGACAAAGAATTGGTAGACAGTATCCTCCATATAAAATATTCTCTCTTTTTTAATGTCTGAGATAAGGTATGTCAAGTTGGAAAAAACACTACATACATACAAGTGCAAATACACATACAAAAACCAATTTAGTCATTAGGCTAATAGGTTAGTGGGTATTTTGGAGAGCATCCTATTGCTGGATGAAATACATAGCAAGCAATAGAAGAAACACACGATTCAGGTTTTATAAATATATACACATGCTAAGATCTTAAAGATGGGAATTTAACATTATTAGCATTCATGAGAAACAATACAACTTACGGCTCATACTTAGCATATGATTAGAATTACACATGTGTATGCTCTCATGGACTTCAATGTAACAGTGGTTTTCTTAGCATAATTCTTAGCTTGTTTCCTACTTGCGTTGCTATGGTTGAACCCAGATCTTACTTAGGTTTAAGGGTGTCTAGAAAATTAAAATGGTAAAATAGTCAATGTGATACAAATCATGACAAATTCACAAGAAATGGTATTACAAAATAAGCAAAGTAAAAATTGAGGGGAAAAAGGCCAGGTAAAAAAGTAAAAACACTATCTCCCAAACTTTCACATTCACACTCACCAAAATAATTTGCATGCGAACGGAAAATTATCTTTTTTATAATAAATGAAAACTATACTCACCTAAAGCACCCTGGTGACTAACTCTTTAAATCCCAATAATTGAAATCAACATTACAGCAAAATGTTCACTAGGATTTTCACAGTATTTCACTACATATAAAATATGTTTAAAATGTCTTCAGCCTTATTATTCTAATTACTTAAACCTAGAAAAATCTTGTCATTTGAGGAATAAATGCGGCATTTTTACTTTTCAAAATAAATTATAAATAAAGCTTCAGGTTGCTAAAAATCACACAAATGGCAATTCTTCTACATTTTAAGAGGTCATCTCTTCATAGAAGAATGGCAACAAAAAAGTCACACTAAAATGATACATGATACACATTTGGATCTATGCAGAAATTTAAGCAACTATGTCACTTTGATTCGAGTACGCCAAAGAGTTATTGATTTAAGGAAAACAGGCACAATTTTGTCTGAATGCCCATGAGATGAATAACTGAAACAATAAATCTTTACAAAAATCTAATATAGAGTTTCAAATAGGAATATTTTGAATCTACACTATGGTTAAAAATGGCAGCTGACTTTTATCCATAAGTAGTTTTGGTTTGGTGAAAAAAAGACAACAACAAAAAATATCAGCTTGGTCTACTGTCTAGTAACTGAGGTTAGTGCCACTGACAATTCACAATACTTTCTTAAAGCCTGAACATCGTTTCTACTGCAAGTAAAAATTGCTTAAAGATGTTAGTCCAAGAATAACTTCTACTCTAAACCCTATCAAAAAAGCAAAGTTATGTGTGTACTCCTTCCTGTGCACTTCAAGGATTTTCAGACACATGAAATTGACTGAAAATATGAGAAAACACATTAGCTAGAATAAATATCCTAGAATAATCTGGTACACATTAAGAAGTCTGCTTTATCATACAAGTCTGATCTAAGTGCAACAAATAGGAAGTTTCAAAAGAGATAAATATTACTAGTTCAAAAATTTAAGTATCTAACAGATTAGCAAATCTTTAATCTCAAGTTTGAGGAGTAAAATTAATCTTGGAACTCAAGGGCACGTATGGAACCATTTTTTACTGCTGTAAACAAGATCATAAGGGTTCAAAAGTTTCTATTTTTTTCCATCTATACAATACTCAAAATATCAGTGTTCCGTGCAATGAGGGAAGAACCCTTAGGAATGATAAGAGCTGAATCTATTTAGGTTGATTCAAAATATTAGCTATCCAAAACATTCCAACTCAAACTAGGTGCTCTGTTGCATTTCAAGATTCATATGAAAACCAGTAACTCACAGCTGTTAAATAGTAAGTGGTAGGAGAGATACATAAGCAGTAGCCCACGTCCACTTACACAAACATGTTCTAAGAAAGCCTAAGCAGGACATACAATACCTAGGAAAGTTTGTTAACTACAATTATTAATTTGAGAGCCAATACAATTATTAACCTAGCATCAGTTTATAATTTATGAGTATGCATTCCTACCAAGCTTGTTCTATTTCTCCATAGTAATGAGTAATAGCATCTATTTTCCTTAACATTTCCAGTAGTTATAGTTAATAGAGGTAGCTGAGCTACTATTCAAAGAAGTTACTCTTTGTGGATGAGGATTTTTCAACCGTTTAAATCATTCTTTAAGCTACAGTTCTATTAATGCAATAAAATATAACAAGAAAAAAGAAATGGATGCAAGAAACTTTTGCATTTGGCACCTTGTCTAGATTGATACCTCAAGTATTATATTTTAATAAAGTTAATGCACACATCAGGACACACCACAAAGATTTGCTACATATTTACAAGGCACCAACCCTTTCTCACTTTTTATGTGAATTAAGCAAATCAATGAAAAGCATATCAAGATCCCCCCACCCTCCAAAAAAACTGTAGTATAAATATATACTTCAGTTCAGTACATTTCACGAAAGTTTGGCCTGGGAAGAGTAAAATAATCCAGATCGTTCTTACAATATAGAAACTGTAAACATTTAATAGCTGCCTTTAGGATTGGTGTATTGTGCAAAAGTTATTACTGGGTATAGGAATCAAAATGGCAAAACAAACTATATAAAACTCTGTAAGAAGGTGCTGTACTTCTGTGATACAAAAGGAAAAGAGGGATATTCCATTGAGATAAAAATTGTCATGCTACTCTTAAGAGCAGAATGCTCCTTTAATGTAGTAAATCTGTAGTGTGTATTGTGGTGTGTGTGTTTGTGTGAGTGAGTGTGTGTGTGTGTGTGTGTGTGTGTATGGGCAAAATTTCTTTAAATTTAAGGCCCAATGAGTAAGGCTTGTTTGAACAAATGAGGTGTGGAGATCAAAAGTCTTGAAACAAATGTATACTGGCATAATGGAAAAGCACCAATGTGAAAGGAAGCAGAAGTCCCCACACAACTTGCTTTGTAGACTTCCTGGAAAATTCCCTGCAGTAGAAGGCCATTAAATTTTTAAATATTCTAAATTTATAAATTGTTAATAATTCCATCCCATGAGATGGCTAACCCTGGCTTTTTCTGTCATTTTACGCACTCTGCCTGATCTGGATGTACCAAGATTCAGAGGATCCTCAGTGGACACAAAATTGTCATTGTCAGAATCATCATTATATAAAACAGTTCTCCTGCCTTGATTTCTCGTTTTAATTCGAGGCAGTCTACTGAAACGTCCTGAAAACATGGTATCAAATTCATCATCTGCAGTACGTGCTCGTTTGGCTCTGGTGGCCCCTCTAGAGGCACCTCTTCCTCCTCTCCCTCTCCCTCGTCCCCTAGTGCTACCTCCACCTCTTCCACGACCCCCTCGGCCCCTGCCTCCTCTTCCTCTGCCTCCTCTACTCCATCTACCCCATCTTCCCCATCTGCCTCTTCCTCCTGTGCCTCTCATCTTCCAATTTCTTTTTCCATTGACATGCTGTTTTCTGAGTTTTCTCTTAGGTCTGGTTTGAATGAATTTACTATAGTCATGGTCTCCATCAACATAATCTTGATCTGTTCTGGAAGTTGATTCAGAGTCAGAATCCGAGCCACAGGTACTTTCTGAACTCAAGCTGGATCCCAACTCTCCACTTTCTGAGGAAGATAGATGTGATTTCTCTTTTGTTTCTTTGTTTTCTGTCTCTTCTCTTCCCAAACTTTCATCTTCTTCCGAAGCACTAAGTAGTTTCCTCTTGATTCCTGTCCGAGCTTCCCTGCCATCCCCATTCGTAATTGGTCCATCGATGGAGTGATCTAAATCAAAATGAATGATTTTTAAAAGTTAAACCTGTGACATCCATAAGATTGCGATTTAGATTCAAAAGTAACATAAACAGTCTACCAAAAATATTTAGTACTCCCAAACTGATGGGACAAAAATCATTAAAATGGAAAATAAGAAAGTTCTAATTTTTGTCTATTTTTCTTGGAGGCAGGAATGTGGAAGCAACTGAAGGGTGTTGAGGCATCTAGGTACAGTGTGCATGGTAAGGAAGTATTTTGGTGAAGAAACCTTTTCTGCAGATAAAAGGCTTAGTTGGCTTTTTGTTGTTGGGCTAGAGAAATATTTTAGAAGCAAGGAGAAATGAGACCAAGAAAGACATTATTTAGTCTAGGAATATGCATTTGGAGAATCAAGACAAAAAAACAACAATTAAAAACCATGGAAAAATGCAAACAGAGAACAAGTGGGGTCAAAGAAAACAAACAGACATGATGGAAACAGAGATGTAGGACTATTAGAAGGGTGTAGAAGTCAGGAAGCATGGCCTCACAGAGTACAGTCAATGGCGTGCATGACTCCAAGACCAAAAAGATGGCAACTGAGAAGAGCACACCCTCAGATCACTGAATACCACCGCTGACATTAGAAGAACGGAGAGTGAGTAGGGCAGAAGTAGACTGCGAAGAAAAAAAGGACTACGTGGATGGAAAGAAATAGAGGCATGAAATACAGGTTACCCCTTCTGAAAGCTTGTCAGCAAGACACAGGGCAAACTGAGAGAAGGCAGTGGCAAAAAAGCCGCAATAAGCAGTAGGACCACAGGACAGAGTAAAGATCAAATGAGGGAAGATAAAGGCAAATTAGTTTAAGGTAATATTTCTCACATGACCAATAAAAATATGTATTGGAGAGTTTATTTCTAAATTATTTAATGTTTAATTATGGAGAAGCTAATGTGTCTTTCACTAAAAATGCATAATTAAATTTATACCACAATAAAATATGCAAAACACACTAAATATTCCAACAAATTTCATACTTTAAAACATGAGAACTTTCTTTGAACATGTTAGGGTCTGTAGCATAGGACTAAGTACAAAAAGAAAATTTTTCGTGCAGGAAGAACGGCACAGTGGTTAAAGCGTTTGCCTTGCAAGTGTAAGGCCCTGAGTTTGATTCCCCAGCACCACAGAAAGCCAGGTGTGGTAGTGCATGCCTGTAATCCCAGCACTTGGGAGGTTGAGGCAGGAGGATTGCCACGAATCTAAGGCCAGACTGAGTTACACAGTGAGTTCAGGACCAGCCTGGGCTACAGAGTGATAACCTATCTCAAAACAAAACAAAAACAAAAACAAAAATTGAACAACAATTATCTAACATTAGTGATCATCGATGCCCTTGACAGGGTCCAAGTTAATTGCATATAATAAATTAGGTTAGTGATTTCTTTTTAACTACTGAAAATTTTTCTTCAAATAAAGTTTTAAATGGAAGTTCATTATATGAAAAAGGGCTGTTCTAATTAAATACTAAAGGTTCTCTAGAGAATTCCTGAAGTATCTCTGTAGACCCCTTAGAAATGAGAAAATGAAATATTTTGTGAATGGCACCTACGTAGAACAGAGAATATCTAACATGTATAATTGAAAAAATCATACGAAGGCATTAGAAGTGGATGCTGACTGAAAAAACAGAATAATTTCTCAACCCAAACCAAGTCTATTTATTTTTTTCTTGAAAACCTGATAAAAATATACCTATTCAAATATGACATCAGAAACTTTTTCTTTTATCAATTTGGTTAAATATATGAAAAGTCTTAAGTATGTCTAACAACCTGGTACTTGGGTGAATGGGGAAAAGATTCTCCCTCCATTTATTTTTTTTTCTTCCTAATCATTTCATTTTAAACTTTATTTTAAAAATATATGCCTCAAAATACTAGAAATCCGCTAATGGTCTCTTCCTACTTGTAGTATGAAATCTTGCTTGACAATATTAAAATTCCCATTATCTATAAGGGCATCCTAATTTTTACCACTTCAATATATCAAATTTCAAGTGGCACCTCTTCTATCATAAGAAAATAAAGGATCAATGCTTGGTCCTATATACACTTCTTACCTTGTTTACCTTGTAAAACTCGACTCCGGAATGATTTGGCCTTCCCTGGGTCATGGCTATTTCCACTTCGGCTATATTCACTGAAGCCTGATGGGGAAAATGGCCCATCCACTTCATCATCAAGCAGGTATACTGGAAGTCCTTCAGCAGCATCTGAAACTTCCATTTTAGAAAAGGGTTGTAATGTTAATATGATTTCATGTTGTTCAGACAAGTGAACATACTGCACTTAAAATTGGATCTCAATTATTTTAGCTTACATTCTACAAGTTGCTCTAAGAAGGAAGTATAGATACCTTAAGAACAAATAATTTCTCACTACTAAACTTTCAAACACAAACTGTCAGGAAAACTCGGTTCCAGGACAAAACCTCCAATACGTATCCAATCCCTCAAGTCTTGTATGTGTAACTACATGTAGATGAGTGCTCTGAGATAGTACTGATGTTAAAAATCAAATATTCACTGAATTCTGAAGCCAGGGGACTGAAATTTAACTTGTCTGGCAAAGAAATCAAGCCACACATCTAGTAAGTAGATATGGGAATAAAACATAACTTTTCTAAATCCAAATCAATTGCTCTTTGCACAATAAACAATGCTATTTCTTCAAAATCTTTAGCATCGGTATTAAATTGAGATATAGAACACAAAAATGAAAGACTTTTACCAGGAGACGAGAAAGGAGAACTGGTCCTAGCATAAGACACTGAGGTATCCTGGTCAGTTTTAGGTTGCATCTTCATTTGCTTCTGTTTCCCTTTAGGACTGTAAGTGAAAAATACATAAGGATGAGAAATTCTTTCTGTTAGCAAAGTATTGTAATAGACAGTATGACCCAAATGCTTAAACTGACCAAAACATACTCTAGAATACTTTAAACATACTTTAGACATACTCTAAAATCCAAGTGAAATGCTTCAAATTGGTAACCTGACAAAGTTAAATTTCAATCAATAAAGTTTTCAGTGCAGTAAAATCCACACAAACTATGCTCTTGATTACCAACTCCATCTTTACATAGAGGCAAGAGTTCTGGTGGGGGGGGGGTCTCTTGCCAGTTTCTTAAACTATTCATAAGCTTTGAGAAATTAAGCAATATACAGAGAATGTCCTGAAAACATAAAACATGGCACCAGTGCCATATACCTAGGAGCTCTGCTGCTAGACAGTGAGCTGCTGCTGCTTCTCAGACGCTTTCTGTACCGTGGCCTTCTCCTCTTCTGACTCTGCATTGCTGACTTATATTCAGAGATGATATTTTTAATATGATTTTCAAATAAGGCGGATAATCGCAGTGTCATGCTGTAGAGCTGAAAAGATACACATTATAGTTTTATTTCATCAACTACTTTAATTAAATGAACATATAATAATGGCTGAACTAATATCATCATTGAAGACAAAATACAATATTCATTTATTTAACATAGTATTTTCACCCAACATTAATCAATATTTCCAAAGATAATACTTAGTGTTGTGAAGGGTAGACTAAAAAGACTCTCATATACAGTGACAGAAAATTTAACTGAAATAACATCGGAAAGGACAATTTACCACACATACCAAAAATCTTAAAGAAACGCAACTCCTCTGGCTAACAATCTTATCTCTGGCTATTTGTCCTAAGGAAATACCAGAGAACTGAATATACAAAAAATTGTGTTCAAGAATGCTAAAGATGTTGACCATGGCCATTATTTGTATGACGTGAAAAACCAGAAATATCAATATTTAGCAATGGGTCACTGCTTGAATAACATATAACATTAAGACAACATCAGAAATCTTATTTTCAAAAAGCCATAATATATAAACAACAAAAAAGGTTTAACATATATCTGCTGTTATAATAACATTTATGAATATAAATACATAAGTTAGTATAAAAATCCCAGAAGTACAGACATTAAGTACCAAATGTAAATAAAAAAGTGATGGGAATTATAAGTCATTTTTATTTCCTTCCTTATACTTCTACTTCCAAGCTTTCTACACAAAATATGTTACTTCAGTAACCACGATAATAAGGGAAAAAGCAAATATCGAAAAGCTGTACCTGCAAACATTAGTGAAAATTCACTGCACATGAGGTGGAAGTGGGCAAATACTTCCCTACTCTGCAAGTGATTTAAAAGTGAGATCCTAGTGACCACAAAGGACAAAAAATAGCACTGATGTTTTGGCTCAAGATTTTTCTGATAAAACATAGAGAAACATTAAATATAAGAAGGAATAAACAATTACAACTCCCAATGTCTCACTATCATTATGATAAAGGGAATATAAATATTCATAGCTAATAAACATTTCATATGAATTAATGCTATCAAATACCTTTAAATTTATCAAGTCATTTACTGGTCATATTAAAAGATTGTTCAACTGAGTCCCTTTCCTTCCTGTGTATTTTCTCTGACAGATATAAGTACTGTTAAAGTGTAAAGAGAGCGATAAAAAAGAAAAGCTGCTTATTTTCAGGCTGATTGTACTAACTGTATCTTTATGCATACTAAATAGTTCATATTCCAGAGAAGATATTGAGAATCAAATTTTAGTAACCTTGTCAGAATTATAGCAGATATATGTTAATTTTTGTTTAGCAATCTTAAAACTGTTCGAGAAAACTGCCTGACATATTTAATTAAATGCTTCGATAATCTCAATTAATTTAATATGTTTTTCATACCCTTGACTTTTTATTAGAGGTATAAGCTTTGGAGTTGCTGAATATTTGGCGGACGTCCTTGTAAAATTCCAGAGGACTACCGTAGTTTCCTGCTTCCAAAGTTTCTTTCACAGTGCTGAAGTCCATAGGTGTGTCTATAACATCTTGATCCTACAAATAATAATGTATTATATAAAAATACACACACTGCATAACAATGCTAAATACAGTGGATGTCATACCTGCATTGCTTACTGATGCAGCCCACTATAAAGAAAATGTATTGCTTTTTAATCCCCAGACTACCTTCCCCTAGCCCGAAACCATTTTTGGAGGATTTGTGAAAATAGCAGGGGCCTGTGGGAGAGGTTCAGCTGCAGCCAACACACACAAATAATTCTGGAAAGGCAGAAGATAAATCCAAAGTCATTGGCATAGTTTCTACAGAGTCAGTAATGTGGGATTCCATTTCTGGCTTAAGGCCGATACAACTTGCAACATCCAGCAACTCCTTAGTAATAAATAGTAGGAGATGGGATTGCTCAGCAGAATTAAGCAAGTACATTCTACAAATGGACCACATATTTCCCAGCTTCTTCAGTATGAAGGCATTCTATTTAAAATATCATTAGTTGAGAGCCAAATTGGTCATGTTTGTGATTCTCTTTTTTTTTTTTGGGGGGGGGGGGAGAGGGTAGGGGGAGGTCTCATTCTGTACTATAGGCTGGCTTCAACCTCATAGCAATCTTACTGCCTCAGCCTCTATAGAGTGCTGGGATTATAGTCATATGCCACCACACAGGTTTATGTGTTTTGGGGAATCAAACTGAGGGCCTTGCACTTGCTAGGCAAGCGCTGTAACTACTGTGCTATCCTTTTAATCAATATGATATCTGTGTTTCAAGTAAAGTATTCTGTCTCATAGTTTCAAAATTTAGTTTGATTTTGCTTAGGGGAGAGGCAAGCTTCCTTTATAACCTCAGCCTTTTAAGTCTACTTAAAACTTTCCTAGGGTAATCATATGAAATGATAGCTGAAGCTTACACGTGGACACACTACATCCTTCAATATATAAATCTTGGAATGAAAACCAGAGTCAAATAATATCTGCCACCCTACTTAGAATCATTAAGAAGCAATATCACATTTCCCTCAAAGAAGAAAATCAAAGGGCCAGAATAAATGTCAAAGAAAATGTATTATAAAGAAGAGATGAAGAGGTGGGGTGTAGCTCAGTGGTGAGAGCACGTGCCTAGCAAGCACAAGGCCCTGGGTTCAAGTTCCCAGCATCCACAAGCCAAGTGTGGAAATGTAGACCTGTAATGCTAGCACTCGAGAGGCTGAGGTAGGAGGACTGCTTTGTTTGAGGCCAGCCTGGGCTATATATGAGTTCAGGATCAAGCTGGACTATAAAGGCAAATGCTGTCTCAAAAAAAATAAATAAATACAAATTTTAAAAGGAAAAAATATTTTCAAAGTATAAGAAATCACAATCACCCTAAATAAGTATCATTTTCTTAAATGATTAAAAAGTGAGTTCCAACACAAATGGCTTTAACATACCAATATTTTCATAGAGGAAAGAATAACTGGAACTTGTGTAATATTACCAAACTGAAAAGATTCAGCCTGCGTACTGAATTAGGTCTTATTTGCAATAATTACATACACAACAGACATAAACATATTAAATAAATGGTGTTCTCTGCTGTGCAGTGGTAGCTTTTCTTTTCTTTTCTTATATTTTTTACATTTTATTTTGTTTCATTTTATTTTGAGACAAGGTCTTGCTCTATTGTCCTGAATTCACTATGTAGCCCAGGCTAGCCTCAAACTCACACCAATCCTCCTGTCTCAGCCTCCCAAATGCTGGGACCACAGACATGCACCACGGCACCTGGTTAATTTTTATGTGGCATTAGGGAATGCAGGAACTTATGCATGCTAGGCAAGGACTCTAATCACTGAGCTATGCTCCTTGCTCCCAAACATCTGCTTGGATGCTACAAAGAACACACTGATTTAAAAACACAAAATAAACAAATTGCACCAAAGAGCAATGATAAAAGAAACAGCTCGATGGCAGCTTTAAAATTTAAAAGGTTTGAGCACAATATGAAATTTTTAAAAATTAAAAATAGAGAAAGAACCAATATACACCTTTTGAGACACTGTAATGGCCTACCTCAGAAACAGATGGATCTTGCTGTCTTTCTCCAACAACTGAATCTGAGGGCTCTTCCTCCTGTTCTTGATGCCCCTATTAGGGGAGAGATCACACATTGCATGTCTAGACCCCTGCCACCAAATATAACCACTTGTAATGTAACTCTAATTTAATGATCAAAGATTCAAAAACAGAAATTATATTTTTAATTGACTGTACCAAGGTGACGGGACTCTTGTATTTGCCATGTTTCTCCACTACCAAAAATACAAGAATGAACTGTTTTGTTCAAACTCCTTACAAATTGCTGAACATGGTATTTTTTATTTAAAATTTCCAAATTGAAAACTATGAAAACAGAGAATACTTATATATATACATGATGGCAGAACATATTTCCTGTCTAAAAAGTAACTCAACAGATGAACAGAAATAGACATACTCCCCAAAATGGAATCCTACAGTCTCACATTTTTATCTTTGCTGAAAAGTAACATAATGCTGGTTACTCTAAGTGACCATATTGGTAACATTTTATAAAATAAATAGGACTAACATATATCACCAGGTATCTACAATATGTAAAAGTACATGGGAAGTTAGCAAAAAGCATTAAACAGATATCTGGAACAAAAGTAGGAGATAACAGCAAAGACATTTTGATTCAATTTGGTTCACAACAGTATAATTTGCATAACAAGTAGATGATAGGCATTTTAAAAATTCATGACTAATCATACTACTCACTTTTCATAATTCAAAGATAATCAAGGAAGAAAGGAAAGAGAAAATTACTCTTAATTAGATGTTAGCATAGACACTTACAGGAAATTATCATGTTGGCATTAATTTAAATAAATATATGCTTACTGGGTAAGGAGGATCTGCTGCTGACTGTCGAAAGGGTTCTGAGTCTTCACGTTCATAAATGAGGCTCAAAAGTTCTTTGCATTGTTTTTTCCAAGCAACAGGATTACACTTTAAAGACTGCCTTCTGCCTCGGCATTTGACCTACAGATTTTAATAGAATTATATCTAAAAGGCTTTCTTTTAACTCATAATCGAATTCCTCATGCAAATTCAATATTAATATATTTATGCCGATTTAGAGAAACTGCAATTTAAAAGCTTCATATTTGAAATTCGACATCATTCTTCCCAGCAAGAATTAAACAAGCAAAAATTCAGCATTACATTCATGGAAGTGGCAAGAATTCTAGTAATTCAATTTTTATTTAAAGAAAATCTAAACCTCACATAAAGTACAGAGAAACTAATGCTTTTTCCTCTATAAGGTTAATAGATAGATTGCCTTAACAGCTGCTGGCAGCTAAGTTCACTTGACAAGTGTTTCATCATTTTCTCAAAACGACAGTTTTTTTTTTTTTTTAAACTAAATCCATTTAAGTGGATTTTTAAGTAAATCCACTCAGGTCGTCCTGAATTCACTTTGTAGCAATCTTCCTGCCTCGGCCTTCCGAGTGCTGGGATTCCAGGTGTGTACCACCTTGCCCAGTTTATGTGGGTGCTGCAGAATCAAACCTAGATCCTTGCGGTTGCTAGGCAAGGGCTTTAAACACTGAGTGATGCCCCTGGACCCTGATCTCTTTTCCTTCAATAGAACAGTAATGTATCTAATTATGACAGTAGAAATATACAGAAAAAATTCAACATAAGAAGCTTGAGGTTAGTTATCAGGGGTTGACTTAAAAGGTTAGTCCATGGTTGGTATGTGGGAACTTGGCACTTGAACTGTTTCCTGAATTATAAAGATGGTTCACTCTACCTAAACAGTATAAATAATATGATTTATACTTAGTACTTGTTTTATTCTAGAAGTCTTGGCTTAAAGTAGGCAGAGGGTGCCTACTAACAAAATCCTAGGGACTGAATGTTTAGTCAGACTCAGTCATCCCATTTTCATTGCTGGTTGGAAAGCACACTCCTGAGAGCGCATATGGAAACCTACACATGGATTCCTCTAGGTTATGTCTGTTTTCTCCAATGATTCAGCTTTATATCCTTACTGCCTTGCTATAATGTCACAGTCATGATTGCACAAATGTTTACTTGCTTCTGCGAGTCCTTCAAGCCACTGCAAATGTGGAGATTTTCTAATCCCTGATGCAAGAAAACTGAAATCATTTCCTTTTTGGGTTGCCTTATTTACTTACCCTTCTCCCAGATGATGTACCAGGACCATCTGAATCTAAATCAACCATTTCTGTTTCCTGAATTAAAATGCAGAGGGGGAGAAGAGTTGTATTACATCAAAAGTCTTTTAAAAAATCCTATATGTTACATGCTTGCTTAGGATACTAAATTATTTTATTTTAAAGAACAAATTTCTTTCCTGTAGGGAAAGTGCAAATACGTACTAAGCTTAAAATTCAGCTATGTAATGTCACTGAGGGACACTCTAATACATGAAGTCAAGGCTCAGGTACCAGTGGTGATGAAGAAACACCAAGGAAACACCTAGGAGCAAAGGAACTCCTAAGACATTGATATGCCTTTCCAATAAAATAAATCTGCTGAATTAGATTTTACTTTAATTTTATAGTTAAACCCAAATAGTACTAGTCTTAAAAAATTGTTATATTAAATCTTGAGTTAAAATACACTCTTGTTTAAAGTCAGAGTGAGTGAATATATGAAATAGGAGTAATGAATTTTTCTTGGGCTTCCAGCGGCTAATATCTAACGGGCCTATCATGTTTTCCTCATTGATATTATATAAATGATATTTACCTGAGATCATAATACAATGCATTATACTTAGAAACACTCTCATAAAAAGAATAAAAGTCAACATTCAATATTTACCATTATGGAGATTAACAGTATAGGCAAAATAAACATGAAAATACATAATGGAACTACAATAGGACCTAGAATATTCAAGCCACTTATTCCTAGGCTTGTTTTCCAGTAAAGATTCTCAATTACCATTTTTCACTAGTATTAGAGGTGCTTGGAGTTTTTTTCTATCATATCTTCTTGTCAAATATGGCTTTATGCACATTAAAGACATGGATGGGGGAGAAATGGACTATGTGAAAGTTTACTGAGAGCACTAATTCCATTTCATTCAGAAAACACAGGTTTATGTTCACAAATTTCCATAAAAAAAATCAAGCAGCAACTCTATGAAACTTAAACATTCAGATTTTCAATATATAATTCAAAAATATTTTAAAATATCACAATGTATAGAAAATAAAATCTCCACTACAATTAGT
Source organism: Ctenodactylus gundi (assembly GCA_004027205.1). Taxonomy (NCBI): domain Eukaryota; kingdom Metazoa; phylum Chordata; class Mammalia; order Rodentia; family Ctenodactylidae; genus Ctenodactylus; species Ctenodactylus gundi. Next base: position 152,720 of record PVKB01002536.1, read on the forward strand.
CTTTTAAACATTGAGTACTAAACATTTTCTTTTAAATATTGAGTACCTTATATTACTTTTAAGAGCTAGAAAATCAAGTATTGATTTCTCATTACTAAAACCCATTAAGTCAAAAAGGATAACTAGCTATCCGTCTCTAATTAAATCTTATATCAGTATTACGTTTTCGGTATACTCAATCAAGGTACAGATCAAAGAATTTAATGTACAAAAAGATGCAGATGTTCAGCCAGCATCCTGGAACTTTTCACTGCTCCTAATAAAATGCAACATTTATATATACGACCTATCATACTTCAAATAACACATAAGACATTCATTCTTCTGTATCATGTTGTGATTCTTACCTCCTCTGCATCAGTACTGTTCAGTTCTTCTGATTTAACTTTATTGTAAGTATCTAGAATATCAGTACAGCTTTGATCCCTAAAACATAAGTCAAAATATATTTCAATTTTTTAATAATCAGAAATTAAATCTTGCTGAAAGATAAAAATTTGATTCTTACCCAATAAATCGAAGTAAGACATCAGTTACAATTTTGGCTGCTTTAACTATAGGACTGTCGGGCTCATTGAAAGTCCTAGCATTATGTTCAATGTACCGTACCTCCCACATTAATGCCGATATTCTCCTGTGAAACAAAAATATCCCATTAGCCTTTTACTGACAAACTATATTCTAAAAATATGTAACAAAACAAGTAGGTATTTAATCATTCCTACGTGCCTTTGTGTGTGTTATGTTTATGCAAAAACAGAAAAGCTGATAATAGTTTCAGGATTTGAAGGACAGGTGGAAATTTTGAACTATTAGATTGCCAATTAAAAGATTAAAAGTTGGATTAAAACTGACTCAGGACATTAGCAGCAAACAGTAACGTGACAAAAAACAAAAAAACAAAAAAGCAAAAGTAGTTTGATAAAGTCAAAATAATGTTTAGTTTTTAGGGAAAGAGTCAAACATAAAAGGAAAAACAAAACTGATTGGAGAAAGTGACAGATCTATTTTTAATATAATTATTTATATAACATACATTAATGAAGTAAGATATACAAATTACATCCAATTCTCAATTAAAGAGTCAGACTAACAATTGCATGAAATTAGTGTGTGAAGTAGTCCAATGAGACAGGGGCCCGGAACCCTCCCTCAGAGCCCTCCCATAATCATCCAGCCCCAACGAAAACCAAGGAAAAAAAATGACTTGGCTCTTTTCCTATACCTATTCCAAGGCTGGAAATTAAATCTAATTGGCTGATGTCTAATTCAGCAAAAAGAATTTAAATGTACCATATTTCTGTACATGTTAATCATGATGAATCCATGAACCACTTAATTTTCCTTTAATAAAGAAAGTGTAGTATTCACTGTACACAGGACTTGTACTACACATTTTTCTCATTGTTACCTACCACCATTGTATCTTGAACGACTGAGGATCCATGGAATAGAAGGAAATTAGTATTTTGAAATTCTGGATAGGTCTGTGAATGATCATTTTGTATTATAAAAACAGACCTCTAAAGAGTAAGCAAGAGCCATAAAACTGTAAATTTATAATAAAAAATAAAATTGAACAAACCTGTAAAAGCGATTTTCAAGTCTCCGCCTGATGGTATTGAGGTCAGTTGGATAAGCAACTACAGTACAATACAAGGGGTAGGCACTGAGATCCACCGGAACAGCAAAAGGGCTGGCAAAATCTACACAAAACCAACACCAAAAGAGTAGTCATGAACAACACTAACATTTCAAGGTAATGAACATTTACATGAAAACAATAAGGGAGGGTGATATAATACATTTCTAAAATGTTGACAATTTATCTTTACAAATATAATAATGTTATTCTTTTTATTTGGATATAATATTTATGCATCATGTATGCTACTCTAGCTCAAAGCAGGAAAAAATTTGTGTTTACCTTCAGATTTTTATGTGTTTAAGATTGGAATCACTGTGCCTCTTGAACTAAAAATGAAGTATACAATGACAAACTATTTCCTCTTGTAAAAATAAAAGTTTTCCTGATATTCTTAGCTCCTTTCTAATCTCCTAATATTTTTATTTTCCCCCAAATTATTTTTTTTATTATTGATGTATAATAATTATACTCAGTGCCAGGAGCATAGCTCAGGTTAAAGAGCTTCCCTAGCACACCTGAGGCCCTAGGTTTGATTCCCCAGCACCCTGTAAGCTGGGTGAGGTGGTGTATATGTGTAATTCCAGCACTGGGAGGCTGAGGCAGGAGAATTGCTATGAGTTCGTTCAAGGCCAGCATGGGCTACACAGTAGTTCAGGACCAGCCTAGATTACAGAGTGAGCCACTGCCTCAAAAGATTACATTCAGCTTGAGAAATTCTTGCATACACATAGCACATTTTGATTGTTTCTACTGCCCTTCCTCCTTCCCACCCTCTCACTTTTCCCACACCCCCCCTTCCCTTTCCACAAAATCTACCTTCATATTTTATCTCCTTCCTCTTTGGCATTTTGATAATTTGCTTTCTCATATTAGAAAAACCATGCACTATTTAACCTTCTGTGTCTGATTCCTTTCGTGAAGCATGCTGGTCTATTCTCCCACTGTTCTTTTTACACTGATCATACCCATGGAAAGAAGGTGATTGATGCCCTGAATAACTCGTTCACATTCTTCATCTCGGGAATGAGCCCCCCACTCTCCTTCCTGGGGCTTGTACAACAAAGCAGTTAGTTCCTCCTGGGATACAGGAACACCAGCACCAACTTCATCTGGAAAGGCAGCTAGATATAAGATGAAATTTTAGACGTAATTAGTTTCCAGTATCATGGATTTTTGTTTTACTTTTAAAAGAATTTGAATTCATTTTTAGAAAGCATATTTACTTCCTTCTGGAATTGGCTCCATATCCCAGGGGCTCATCTTTTCTCTCTCATTATTGTCCCAACTATTAAAAAAGCAAGATGAACAATCAAAATTACAATCGTATACTTTTGTATACTAGCATAATTTGCATGACTTCTTCAGGGTCAAATTTAGAAAGGGGCAACAGAGTATTCAGTAAAGTACAACTGTGCTTAAGATCATTACTAACAGAGAAAACATGGACCAACAATATGAAACTTAGATTAAGACTGATCTTAGCAGTCTATTTAATGTTCCAAATAAACTTATATTTAATACTAAACCACAGATACCTTTGGAAAGTATCTTTCAACTGAAAATAGTTCATTTAATGAATCAACTCATAGTCTACTTTAGCAAATAAGTTATGATTGAAACATGTCCAAAATTTTATTATTTTCTTTTAATCTGCAATATTGAGACATTAAAAACAAACATTTCGTATCATTCTTAGGAAACTTTATTTATTAGGAATCTTGCAACTCTGGGACTTCAAGGACAATTAAAAATAAAAATAGTACCTCAAAGTATAAAACAGTGACTTCTGCCTAGAATTCTTACCACTGATGAAAAGACTAGTTACTAATAGTAACTGCTACATTGCAGTTTTAAAAACTACTTTAAAATTTAATTTCAGTATCCTCTATGAAAAAAGTTTCAATTAATATCTAAATGATAATGTAGACATAACCAATGTCTTCAGTCCTTGCTTTGTTTTAGAATGCAGAGTGGGCAATAAGGTTTACCACAAATTCCTTTCACTACATACTATGATTACTTCTTCCAGATACTACAATAGTAGTAATTCAGATACAAAGTTATCACTCCTGGTAGTGATTACTAAAAGGCTATGTATTACTACAGTATTCTATTAGGCCTAAAAGACCATAATTATACTTACTGAACACTGTAACACTGGAAAGAACTATCAGGATACTCTGGTTGAAAAGGCTGTTGACTTTCCACAGTCCCAAACCACCAGGCGTCATCTATTATACTGCGGAATCTATCACCTACAATGTTAAAAACAAATCTTAAAAGGGTGCTATTGAAAACGCCAGTTCTGTTCTCACTCTACATTTCTTGACTACAAAAACAGTGCTGTGGCTAACTAGCAACATCAAATCATTCAAGATGAATTTTCCAAACAAACAAATTTTATATTTCACCCTCTTCAAGTTATTTGACTTCCAAGCAGTAGAATTCTTTCCCAAACAAATCACCACGTGTGGGTCTTCTTAAATGTTACCGAACATAAATTAAATTTTATCAATTACCAATGATCATCATGAAGCATAGTTATCATATGGTATATACACTAATCTAATTGTTTCTGCTTTGTTTTGGCTTTTTTTTTCTTCTGAAATTTTTTTTTCTGACAAACTGAGTACTCTTTCTCTGAAATATTTGGGACCTGAAGTGTTTCAGATTCTGGAGTTTTCAGATTTCAGAATACATGTATAGACATTACTGGTTGAACATCTTTAACCCAAAAATTTGAAATGGAACACGTTGCATATCACTCATTATGTTCAGGATTATGAAGCCTTTTGGATTTTCAGATTAGGGCTACTCAATCTGTGCTGCTTTTAATACCTAAGGATTACAAGATCGAACTATCCATCAAGAATACATTTTATACTTTGGAATATTTAACATTAATACAGTATTTAGCATGTACTATATATCATTGTAAGTTCTTTCTATAACATTAACTCAATGTTTGCTCACAGCCACCTTTCAAGAGTGTACTAATGTGATTTTTGCTTTAAAGATAAAAGAAGTAAACCAGAGAAAGGTTACAATATTTCCCAAGATCCAACAGCTAGTAAGTGACAGAGCAAGGACTCCAAATCAGGCGAGACCCTATGCTCCCGAAACCACACATCTGCTATGGCTACGTTAGTGTCATACTGCCTTCTCTAATCAGAGAAAGAAAAGGAGGAAATAAGAGACAGAGGGCAGAACGGGGACAGAAGAGAAGAAGGAACAGGGAAGGACAGATAATAGGAAGAAAAGAAGGAAGGGAAGTAGGTAGGCGGGCAGGTGGGCAAGAAGGCAGAATTGGCAGTAGTAATTTTAAAAGCCCAACTATAAGGTACTCCAAAGAACAAGTGATATTTAAGGAATTTCAAAAGGGGGATCTTGTTATGTAGTAGAGTGAGTAGCTGGAGGATAGCTTTGCAATGGCAAGCAGCAGCAGGAGGGATTGCAGCAGGAAAGGAGTGGGGACTGAAGCGCCACCTTCAGTCAAATCAGCAGTGGCATTAGAACCTAATGGGAGAGTGCAGAAAACAGAGTAGGAGGCTGAGTGAGCTTCACTTGCTGCTCACCACCTGCTTACCACTCATCTCTCGGGTGGCCCTATTCTTTCAAGGCCACAGACTAGACCAGTACCAGCCGGCAGCTTGGAGGCTGGGGACTCCATTCTAGAAGACCTCCAACAGATGCCTGAGACTGCTGATAGCAAATTCATTCTTTCTTTCTTTCTATCTCTTCTTTTCTTTTTCTTTTCTTTTCTTTTCTTTTTTTTTTTTTTTTTTTGAGACAACGTCTTTCTCGTAGCCCAGGCTGGTCCTAAACTCACTGGTGTAGCCCAGGCTGGTCAGGCACTCAGGACAAACCACCTGCCTCAGCCTCCCTAGTGCTAGGATTACAGGCATGCACCACCATGCCCAGCTTTACATGGTGCTGGGGAATCGAACTCAGAGTTTTGTGACTGAAAGGTAAGCACTTTAACCACTGTGCCTTTCTCCAGCCCCTGACAGTAAATTCTACACAATCATTTCTTGGTATTGGTGAGGGATTGGTTTCATAACTGCCTGAGAGCAATTCCACGCTGGGGATGCTCAAGTCCATTATGCAAAATGGTTTAGTATTTGCATATAACATTTTTACATTCTTCCTAAACATTAAATTATCTTCAGATTATATATAATGTTTAACAAAATATAATATGTAAACAGTTGCCATACTATATTGTTCGGGGATTAATAAGAAAAAATCTTGAAATATTCAGTACAAATATGATTTAAAAAATATTTGATCTGTGGTTAGTTAAATCCATAGACGTAGAACCATGAACACAGATGGCCAGCTATGTTTACTGTCTTTCCTATGCACTTTAAGAGATCAGCAAGTATAGCCAATAAGACAGAACAGTCATAAAAACACATCATAATAAATGTTATGTGAACGTTATCTCTCTCTCAAAATATCTTTTACTGAAATTACCCATCTCTGTGTGACATGAAATGATAAAATGTCTACTTGAGATGAAATGAGATAAATGAATGTAGGCATTGTAGCACAGCCTTAGGCAACTAGATAGGGTTACCAAGGGTTAGCGGAACACAAGCATTGTGATATCCAGACAGCTGAGACCACACAGCTAAGTGATTAAAAGGCAGATAGATGGCATGGATTAATTAGACAAAGAAACGATCCACATCCCAAATGAGATGGACTGGGATGGTGCAAGATTTCATGACATTATTCAGAAAAGCATGTGATTAAAAACTTATGAACTGTTTTGGAGATTTTCATTTTATTTTAAATTTTTCAACTTCAGTTGAGCATGGACAAAACTGTAGAAATCAAAACTGTGCACAGGGAGGGATTTCTTTATATTCCACACAATGTGCACAAAATCACGTAAACATAACTGAAAAAGAAATTTTAATTTTTATAGTTTGATAGCACTATCAGTTAAGATAGTTTCTGCTAAATTAAAGTGAAAACATTACTTCTAGTGCAGTAATTATTTAAGCGATAATTCTATATTTACCAATCTGCCAGTTCCTTTCTTTGGCTTCATTATAAAATTGATGTAGCACAAGGAAATCAATGACATCTGGCATGTCATGGTACCTGTACAGAAAATAATATAAATAAAAATTAAGGCAACAATATCTGGTACTTCCTAAATACCCAAGGATATATGCTTAATGGACCAAAATTTTGCAAACCTCACGGTTCCTCAAATTGCCTTTACTTAAATTCTATCTGCTCTGATCTATTAAAAAGTACCCTTTCTATTAACTGTTTTAATGATATAAATATGTCAATAAAGTTTTTTGAGACAGGGAATTACTACATATTCCAAACTGGCCTGAAACTTGTGATCATCTTGCCTCAGCCACCCAAGTGCTGGGTTTACAGGCATGCACCACCATGCCTGGCTGTGAAGAAAGGCTTTTAAAGCTTAACATAAAATATTTTAAGGACTTAACAGAAATAAAAGCAACTACCACGTTTCAAACATATTAGTCACTTATAAATATCTATCTTTGATGCCTCACAATAATGTGGAAGAAAATATTAGCATATTAGCTTTCTCATTTTACATGAGCAGATTGAGTAACTTAATCCTGGATAATCTACATACCCATCCATTCATATCATATATATCTGTATACAGCAATTAAAGAAAGAAACAAAACCAGAATTAAACTCTACTCTTTGTAACTTTAAACCCTGAAGTAGCGCTGCAGTGTTCCTCTTTACCTCACTGAGCCCTGTATATTGCAAAATATACAAAGGGTGTTAAAATAAACATATACAAACACATGAACCAGAGGCATTTACTTACTTAATGGAGAAAGACTCTCCAGTCATTTTGCCAGAGATGGGGTCCAAAAATGCAAGCTTCAAGCAGCATAGTGTAGGTGGCCCAACTTCATATTTAATTCCTACAATCTTAACAAACTCTTGCTCCTATTCATGAAAATAGCAACAAATTTACAATATAAATAATGACCTAATGTTCACATATTTATCACCTGAGAAAGTTTTAAGAATTTTCTGAATATTAACCAAATGTCAGACAATATATGGAAGTGTTAAAAGGTAAAAAGACACGACAGTCCTGGAGATGCACTACTGTAATCCCAGCACACTGGAAGCTGAGGCAGAAGGATTGCAAATTCAAGCCCAGCTTGGGCAGCTTAGTGACTTACAAAGACTCTGTCTCAAAAACCAAAATGGAACAGGGATATGGCTCAATATGGAGGCCCTGGGTTCAATCCCCAGTACCTAAATAAGTACATGAATGGCATTAAAACATTAATAATTATTAATCCTTAATATTTAATAGCAGTTTGTAGCTCTAAATCATATGTTCCTTAACCATATTCTCTGGAGTATAGCTAGGTCACATATGTTTATAAGTCATTCCCCTAACAGAAATACAGTACATAAGCATATAGGAGTATATACACATGCATGTGTTTGAGGCCGTGACTTAAAATTTGGAATACCTATGACAGTAAATTGTAACAACCATGCACTGATTATTAGTCACAGTTAAGAGATGACAACACTGATCTTTATAGGAACAGTGACTTGATCAAAGTTATACATTATTATGTAATAGGATGTGGGACTGAAATTTAGGTCTAATTCCAAAGTCCAGAATCATATACCACATACAGGCTGCCTCACACAATTTCTTAGAACCACAGGGTTAAAATATAAATATGAAATTATATTTATTCCCTTGTTTCTGAAAAAAGAATTTTATTTTCAGCTGATTCAGAACAGATGTTGGTAATTCCTATCCCTAGAAAGTGATTACATAAAACTCATTTGACGAGGTAATCTAGTACTTTTTAATATTAATAAACATTTCCATACAAACATTTTAACTAAATATCTACTTCAATAAATACACAAATTCTTTCCTGTATCCTCGCCAAGCATTATCACACACAGAAACCAATAAAAAACTGCCTGATTCTGTTTTTCAAATCAGAAAAAAGCGAATTAGAACAAAAAACCCAAGTATGAAACCTAATAAATCATAATATATTCATATCTATGCCTGTCTTTGTATTTATACATCTCAATATGAATGAATGGAGAGACATTCATTTATTGACAGAAAATCTTTAAACATAAACATATTTTACTCAATATCATGCAGCTATGTGGGTAAAATGTCAAAGCAGGTGCTCCATAAAAAACACAAATTTGTAAGCTTCTCATGATATTTAATACAACCTAAAGCTGCCAGAATCTTAAAAGCGCTTGTAGTCCACATATTTAGTCACTTCACTGCATCCTGAGAATGAACAAAGTTTCTAATAGGGGAACATCTGCTTTCCTCTAATAATGGAATGATTTAAATTCGAGGATCTGAAACTTAAGAAAAATTGGTCAAAAAATGAAGAAAAGAGACAGTATACAAATTTCAGATAACATGTGGTCTCTAAGAATAACTTCCTTCAAAACGCAATAGTGAAATATGCAAAAAAAATGAGAAAAAAATTATGTGTGAAATAATTTAATCCCAAAGCTCTAATAACTGCGTAGGTCGTGAATTTGGTAAATTTACCCTGAGATCCATTTTGTTCCATGGCTGTTTTTGCAAATTAACGCTGTATATTTTTGACTTCCTTACAGCACGTACATAGGCTTCATGTCCTTGCCGAAAATAAATAAGCTAAAACGGAAAAGGTAATGTATTAAACAGTGGCATTCTACTTAACAAGTACATATATCCCAATTATTTTCTATCAATATGCTCTTCTGATTGCAAAAAGCAAATAATTAAAAATCTGAAAATGCTTTCTACAATAAAGATACTTTTTTCAATGAAAAGTTTTTCATTCAACTCTCAAATCTTTGTGACCCTGTGCTAAGAATCATACTATATATAAGCAACGTGCAAAAAGTCTTTGCCCTGAAGAAGCTTCAAAATCTGAAGATTTAAGACATAAACTTTAATAGTTACCATACTGATTATCAAGCATCACTATCTAAATAAGAATATCTAATATCTAAAATATAAGTAAAAAAGTTTGAATATTAGTGAATAAAATGACTATTGGGACTTAAAAGTCAATACAAGCCATCATAATCTGTCCTTTATTACATATTCATTCCTGTGCTCAACAAATATTGAAAAACAATATCCAAGACACATGGTGCTGTGATAATGCATAAGATAAAATCATTTTCTTCAAGGATACAAATATATGTGTAGGTATATAAATGCAATGAAAGGTAGAATATATTATATATTAGAAAATAAAATAATTCAGATGGAAAGGATCAAGAAGAAAGGAAAATCAAATGAAAAGTAAAGATAAAAATCTAAAAGAAGTAGAGATTAATGTGCGTTAGGCTTCAAAGAATGCATATTTTGAGAAGCATTCATCTGAGTAAGGATATTCTAGGGAAACAAAACAAAAACAACTAACCTACCAAATTTAAAGATTGTGCTATCATTAAAAATCCATTATAAATATAAAATCAACACACAAAACGATAGCATTCTTGTATACCAATAATGAGACCAATGAGAAAGAAATCAAAAAAATTATAGTAGCTCCAAAAAAATTAAATACACAGGAAAAAACCTAACCAAGAGCATATCTACAATAAAAATTAAAGTACAGTGGAAAAATAAATTGAAGAAAACTTTTAGAAACAGAAAGAACTCCTTTGCTTATGGATAATGAGAACTAATATTGTGAAGCTGGCCTTACTACCCAAATCTACAGATACAGTGCTCTCTATTAATTATGCCAACATCCTATTTCACAGAAAGTAGAAAAATCAACCATAAATTCATGTGAAATCAGACAAGACCCAGAAGAGCCAAGGCAATTTTGAGAAAAAAAAAAAAAGAGAGAGAAATGCTAGATGCATCAAAACAGCAGATTTCAAGTTGTATTACAAGGCCATTAAAACAAAATCAACAAGATACTAGCAGAAAACCAAGCATCTACACTGTTATGGTTTGGATCTGAAAAGTTTTTCAGGAGAATCATGTTTGGAAGTTGATTCAATCATGGGAGTTAATCCATTGATTTTCTGTGCTTTTAGGAGGTGGGGCCGGGTTGGAAGGTGAGGATTACTACAGCATGGTCTGGATGGTGTGGGTCACTGGGACATGACCTGGAAGGGTATATGCTAGCTCTGCCCTTTCTCTCTCTCCCTCTCTGCTTCCTGTCTTCCCATACTGTGAATAGCTCTGTTCACTAAATAAGCTTCTACCGTGGCCCTTCACCACTGTAGGCCACCCATGAATGAACTGAGGCATTCTGAAACTGTGGGCTAAAATAAATCTTTCCTCTCTTGAGTTGGCGGTGTCAGGTGTTCTGTCCTAGCAACACAAAGTAACTAAGTCAGAAATTGGTACAAGAGAAGTGGAATTATTGCTGTGATTTTACCTGCTTATAAGGTTTAGAAGTCTTTGAAATAGTTTGAGGCAAGAGTTTTAAAGGTTTGGAGATGCCGGCCAGAAAAGACTTAGAATTGAATGTTGCAAGCCTAGCTTGATGGGAGATTCTGGTCAGAGTTAAGAAGATCAGAATGCTGATAGAAGTGTGGATTGTGAAGGCAACGCTCACAGGTTTCAGATGAGAAGGAGGACTCTTGGCAATGGGACTAGAGACCATGGGTACTATACTCTGATAAAAAGTGTGCTGGTATTTTGCCCATGTTCTGAGACTTTGCCGGAAACTCAGATGAGGAGCAATGGATTAATGAATCTGGTGCAAGAAATGTAGAGGCAGCCTGACGTTCAGACTGCCATGTAGGTTCTCCTTGTGGCTTTACACTGGCTAAAAACAGCAGGATAAAAACAGTAGGGATAAGCAGCAGAACAAAAAGAAGTAAAACAGTTTCCAATTTTGCAAGAAAGAGCCAGCAAAGTTGTCACAATGAAGAGAATGGTTGCTGAAAAGATTAGCATTGAAAAGAAGTTAAATTCTTTATATCAGAACTATAGGAAAGATGCCTTAAAGGCATCTCAGAAATCATCAAGACCACATCCTTTACCAATTCGAGAGTGAAATGGGCAAAGGTCTGCCTTGAAAAGAGAGCTTCAGGGGCTGTGGGAGTAGGCCAGCTATTTAGAGCACTTGCCTAACAAGTGCAAGGCTCTGGGTTCGATTCCCCAGCATCACATGAGCTGGACACACATGCCTGTGATCCCATCACTCAGGAGGCTGCGGAAGGAGTATTGCCATGAGTTCAAGGCTAACCTGGGCTCCATAGTGAGTTGAGGACCAGCCTGGACTACAGAGCAAGATCCTGTCTCCAAAACAGCAAAGAAAAAGAGAAAAGAGGGCAACCTAGAAATGTAAATCCCCAAGGAATTCAGTTATCTAAAAACTCAAGAGCCCTCTGAGGCCATGGTCCAAGGGGGCCCAACTACTGCTCAAGTCAATGGCAGAATATGGATTCTACACAGGAAGGCTATAAGGCTATGAGAGGAGCCAGCTCAATAGAAAAGCCAAGGAGGTTGTAGCCATAGACGAGGTTACAGGGGCAGGGCCACCTAAGGTCTTTGGAGCTCACATCTAACCACAGAATGACCAAGGTGCTGATCATGGAGCTACAAGACTTAGTGGAACTACAGAATTTAATGTTTTCCCTTGTTTTCCCTGCTGGCTTTCAGTCTTACTTTGGTCTGATTATTTTTCTTTCCTAGTATTCCTCCCTTTTGGAATGGGACTGTTTACTCTTATTGAATGTTGGAGTATTTCTCTTTTCTTTGATTTTCATAGGAGCTCACAACTAAGAGATTGTCTTAAATCTCAGAGGAGACTTTGGACTCCCCCCCCCCCTTTTTTTTTTAGCAGTGCTGTAACTGTTAAATCTTTGACAACTCTTAGCAACTGAATAAATGCATTGGTCATAAGGAGTTGGGCATGAGTATTTTCAGGGCCAGGTGTAGAATGTTAAGGCTTAGATCTGGAATGTCTTTATAAGCCTCCTATTTGGAAGGTGATGGGAGTTAATCCACTGACTTCCTGTGTTCTTAAGAGGTGGGCCTTGTTTGGAAGATGAGGATCACTGGGGCACAACTTAGATGGGTATACACTAGCTCTGCCCTTCCTCTCTTACATGTCAGAAACATCCACTCTCTGGCTAAACCTCCATCTTGCACCTCCACCACTGCTGGCCACCCATGAATGGACAGAGATCTTCTGAAAATGAAAGCTAAAATAAATTGTTCCTTCCTTAAATTGTGATTTCTCAGCAATGAGAAAGTAAGCCATTGACCAGTGGAATAGAATTAAAAATAAAGAAACAACCAACATGAATGCTGAGATTACAGGGTGGTGCCAATAGGTCCCAGCATGGGTATATTCCTGAAAGATCTTTAAACAGCTTGCTATAGTAATACATGCATATACATGTATACGGTAGCACAATTCACAATAACTAAGCTGTGGAAATACCCAAGATGCTCATTAACAGATGAATGCATATAGAAAATGTGATACATAATGGAATACTGTTCAGCCATAAAGAAAAATGGAAATCATGCCATCTGCAGGAAAATAGATGAAACTAGAGACCATTATTTTAAGTGAAATAAGGATGACTCCTATGTACCAATTTCCCAAATCATTTAAACTGCTGTATAACATTACGTAGTGCTAACACATACTAAAAAAAAAAAAAAAAGAAACTGATTATATAAGTATATATATTTACTTACAAACTCAGTAACAACTCTATAACTGAAACTCTTGTAAATTGGATAAAAATGCTCCTAGAAGACCCATGGGTTCAGTGGAGGGGATCTTAGAAGGTGATCAGGTCATGCAGCACTATAGTTGAATGAACTATTAGAAGGTGGGGGGCTGGCTCGAGGGAATCACTCTGAGCACCACTTTGAAGGCTGGATCTTCTGTTTGGCTTTATTCATCTCACTCTGTTTCTTGGCTGCCATGGATTTAGCAGCTGCCCTTTTGCTAAACCTTTCTGCTATGAGGTTTCTGTCTTGGAGTTAGCTGAGTACAGACTGAAACCTCTGAAATGTGAGTCAAAATACATCTTTTCTACTGAAGTTGTTTTGTGTCAGGTATTTGGTGCCAGCAACAGAAAGCTGACTGGTACACATTTTCCACTGTTGAATTCACCGAGGCACTACACTCATTTCCTGAAGAACTGCCATCACCTAATAATCAGTCTTGAAGCATACAAGGATGCACTAAGTTTAATGAAAAAGAAGGACAGTAATTCCATCATGGTATGAGGTGAGAAAATGAATATAAAAGTAATATAGGATGCTGAGTGTGGTGTCACATAACTGTAATTCAAGACCTCTAAGAGGCTGAGGCAGGAGGATGAAGAGTTCAAACTCAGTCTGGGCAACTGAGACCTCATCTCAAAAGTACAATATGTAAAAGGACTGAGCATATAGCTAAGTGTAAAGGTCAAAGGTTCAATTCCTAATTATAGTAAAAAAAATAGAGAGGAGTCTCATTAGACCTTCAGTGTATACAGAACCCTTACTTTGGTATAAAAATAATTCAACTTTATTTCTCTTACTTCTCTGAAAAAAATTATGATTCTGGATATGTCAAAAAGCCTAATATTCTTTGCTCTGTAATAGAGCATTAATCAGAAGACATTTATTAACATAATTCTAAGTGGTGATTGCTCAAAAGTCCAATATATAAGAAGGTACACTTAGAAAAAGAAACATTTTAATGATAGCTAACAAGAAACAGCAAGTAATAGCTTATTCATTATAGTTAACTCTGGTATAAAATCTCTACACGTGGTAATTACAAAATTTTTTTGTGAAATTTTCATTGGTTCTGAGATTTAAGAACCTATATAAAGAATTTACAGATTCACATGTCAAATTATATTAAAGAATAATCAAACTTATATTTAAATGAAAAACTACAAAATAAAATTTTAGAAAGAACGTATATGTAAGGTTCTTTATCATTAAGACAATAATACATCTCTACTATTAGTTTAAAGTAAAAACTTTTAGCAAAAATCTGATCAACAAAAAATTAAGAATTAGTAAATATATGAGACTATATAAGCCAACTAGAGCTCCAATATTCCAATGTTACCAAATTTCAAAAAGTAAAATGTTTATTAGACACAGTTTTAATTAATTTTTGAATTATTATAAAAGTATATGGCAGTATTTATTCAATCACAGGCTCAGTGGAAACGTATTCTTTACAAAATGACATTGTTCTAATCACTGAAAGGGGAAATTATCCTTTAGTATATGTTTTGTATAAGGCTGAGTATTTCTTAATGATGTTAAGACCTGAATGAGGACTTAGAATCCACGCAATTGTATGAATTGATAATTAAGGTAAAAAAAATCAAGCCAATTATTTTCCTAACTTCCAAAACCCATTAATGTTCACTGAGCACTTAATCTACTGAAGACTATGCTGGGCCTTATAAAAGATTCAAAAATTAGTTAAGATTCAGTTACCAGCACAAAAATACAAAAGTGAATATAGCAACTAAGACAGTATTTATTATTATTATTATAGAATTATCAACACAAATGTCCTATGACTGGTTCCAATAGCTATTAATGCTCCAAGAGAATAAGGTTTAATAGGCAATAATTACCTCATCTCCCATCTGTGGGACAAATGGAGAACGGCGTGGTATGGTGTCCAAGATCCACTGAGGGGCAAACCATTCTTCACTGGGCTCACCTGCCATAGAAACCAGTCCTCCTTTCTAAAATATAAACGCATTTTACACTATATATATGTGTGTGTGTGTGTGTGTATATATATATATATATATATATATATATATATATATATGTATATGTATATGTGTATATATATATATATATATACACACACAGAGATAGAAAAATACCATATACACATACATATATATCATGTAGTTCACAAATACCTAAAACACATTAGTAATGTGAAAAATAACACCTAGAGCATGTCAAAAATATTAGATCACAAGAAAACCTAAAATATACACACTTTAAACAATCTGCATTAGTAATTTCATATACCTTTTGTACCAACAAAAATTTGTTCAATTTTGGCCAGCAGATAATAACCTGACCACTAGAAAAAAAACACAAATTCAACCCAACACTATATACCATTTAAAAAACAAGTTTACTCTGAAAATCTCTATGATACCACATGAATTCAAACAGTTGTAAGAAAATAACTGTTTTCCAATAAAATAGTGGTATGAATAACATAATTATGCCTAATACAATTAGCACCAATATTATAACTGTTATCTATACAACATGTAGACTGTACAGATAAAATATTGCTGAATTACAATTCAAAGATCTTTATGGATTAATTCATCATGTCATTCCAATAAAATTATGCTGGGGAAAAGAAATCATTATTATCATGACATAAAAGCACAAAGAAATGGGAGAAGAGCCCTACACAATTACTCTTCTACAAGTGAAAAATGCATAGAAATTTACAACTGGTAACTGGACAATAATACTTTCACACTACAGTGACTTTTCTAGACCTTCACTACATTTAAATACAATTGTCAATTGACTTAACCTAAATAACAAACTACAATGATAAAGACATTCTAGTCTCTACCCATGATAAGAGAAGTATTTGAAATATTCATTTTTCCCATTTTATTGATATGTGTAAGTGCAAAATTTAAGGTTTACAATGAAGTTAAGCATTTTGTGCACATACGTGTCTTGTCAAGGTGACAAGGGCTTTCCCACTCTCCTTTTGTCCCTCCCCCTACTCACCCCTCCCTCCCTCCTCCCCTACCCTACCCCGTTTCACTTTTTTTCTCGTTTTAAGGTCCATAGGTTCTGCTTCTGACTCACTTCACGAAGCATGATGTTCTCAACAAATATTCTTTATATTTGAAATCAATTAAATACTTTCACTCACTTGATTTCTCAGGCAGAATATTATTTTCAGAGAGAAGTCAAATGTCACTATTAAATATTCAAGTATTAAAGGCAATGAGAAACAAACAAAAACCAATACAAGCAAAACCAAAATAATCTATAGAGTTACAAACCTTCTTTCTAGTCTGTTTAGGTTTTTTTTGCCTTTCTTCTAGTGATTTCAAATTTTCCTCCTCAGAACTGCTACATATTTTCCGTGTTGTCTGTCTGGTTTGTCTTTTTGGAGGTTGTAAATTTATTCCAGCATCTGCTGTCCAATCAGAATATTCACTTGATGAATCACTAGAAATAAATCAAAATTATGAATACTTCAATATAGAAAAGAAACAATTTTACCTCATAATGGTAAGATGATCATTTCATTTTCAAATGGTATTATGAGTTATATGGGTTAAAAGAGAAAAATATGTCCAGATAGGTTTTTTGAATGGGGGTACTGGTAATTGAGATCAGGACCTTCACCCTCTGATACATTATCAGCCCATTTCTAAAACTTTTAAGTTTTTGTGATACTGGGGATGGAATCCAGAAACTTCATACTTCTTCACTACTTCACACTACATCCTCAGCCATTACTTTTTTTTAATCTTTATTTTGAGACAGGGTTTTGATACGTTGCTAAATCACCCAGGCAGAGCTAGAACCTGCAATACTGGGATTACTGGCCTTCAGGACCAGACCTCACAGAATTTTGATTGTTAATGATATGATTATATGAAATGCATCTTTAAGTATAATGCTTAGGGCTGGAGGAATGGCTCAATGGTTAAAGCACCTGCATAGCAAGCACTAAGTCGAGCACTAAGTACCCAAATTCAATTTCCCAGCACCACATAAGCTGGGTGTGGTGGCACATGCCTGTAATCCCAGCACTTGGGATGCTGAGGACTGCCTTGAGTTCAAGGCCAGCTGGGCGACAGAGTAAGACCCCGTCTCAAAAAAAAAAAAAAAAAAAAAAAGTATAAAGCTGTTAACAGAATTTAAAGAAAATTTAAACTAAAGACATACCAAAGTCCTTGAAATAGTGCAATAAGATTGTTTAAAAACTCAAATTAATATACACAGTTGCCTAGTTATAGCATCTTCAATTTTAAAAAAAGACTTTATTTTAAATATTGAAAACTAAAAAGCACATGTAGCATCAAAATGACACTGGGAGATCCAGAATAAAACAATAGGCATTTAGGCTTCCAAGCCAGTACTCTTTCTAGTATAAAATAATGACTTTTCATGTGGCATTAGAAATTAAACCAAAACCCTGGTTCATGCTAGGCAATAACCTTACTACAGGGTCATACTACAGATCTTACTATATTACGTTGATAGTAGGACTTGCTAAGTTGCCAAGGCTGCCTTAACCTCGCAATCCTCCTGTCTCAGACCCGCAAGTAGCTGGAATTACAGACGCATGCCACCACACCCAGCCTAATGTTATTTTTACTCTAGTTTTATCAAATTCCTACATAATATTATATCATTAAAAATTATTGAATAATTTTGACCAAATGAAAACCATTAAAATTACCTAGAAGAACTTTCACTTTGCCATTCAATAACAGGATCCTCTACAGAAGCATCACTTGTGGCAACAGTTTCGTCTTCCTAAAACAAAAGGGAGCAATTGAGATGTATGCTTATTATTACCCGGCCATTATAATGTTCATTAATACTCGTTATCAAATGACTTCATGTTTTATAACACTGTGTATTCCTCCCTCCCAGAAATCTAGTGAAAATGTGTACAACCATTTCACTGTAACTCACAATAAGCTTCCCAGGTACTTAAATTTTTCCTGGCAGATATCATATTGACACAATTTTTTTATTATTTCAAAGAATAAAAGATTTCATATGCCCACATATACTCCAGTATAATCCCATTTTTCTCAATAAGCCCAGTGTACTCTTTTATTCTCCCATTTTTATTAGCATACATATCTGATACACAATGACTGCGCTGAGCTTTGCCACCTGCCTTCCCCCCAGCTCTCCTGTTCTTTCCTTCATCACGCCTGATTCCCACTATCACATCCACTTGGTTCTACAAAATGCCTGTATTCTAGGTTTTTCACATTAGAGAAACCATGCAATATTTAAACTTCTGACTCTGACCCACTTCACTAGGCATGAATGTCTCAAATTGTGCTCATTTACCTATAAAAGTATCAATTTTTTGTCTTTATAGAAGAGTAGTATGCCATTGTGCCCACATACCACAAGTTTTGCATCCATTGGTCCGTTAATGGATATTTCAGCATCTTTCACAATTTAGCTATTGTTAGTTGTGCTGCTATAAACATGGGCAAACATGTTTCTCTATTATATGTTGCGTTTCACTTTTTGGTAATAAACCAAGAAGAGGTATTGCTAGATTGAATGGGGTATTTATTTGCAGCCTTTTAGGTAATCTTCGCACTGCCCTCCATACTGGTTGTACCAGTTTACAGTGCCACCAGCAATGTAAAAGTGTTCCTTTTTCCAAAGAACCTCGCCAGCATCAATTGCTGTTCAATTTCTTGACATGCAACGTTCTCGGTGGGGTAAGATGATGTCTTTGTGATGTTTTGATTTACATTTCTCTAATGCCTAAAGATGCTGAACATCTTTTCATGTATTTGCTGGGCAATTTAATTTCTTCATCTGAGAACTAACTATTCATTTCAATTCCCCAATTTTTATTCAGGTCTTTAATTTTGAGGAAATCAATTTTTCTTTACTTCACTGTATATTGTAGTTATTAGTCTCCTGTCTGAGCAACAGTTGGCATTTTTTCCCATTCTGTTGGTTCTTTCTTCATTCAACTGACAGTTTCCTTTGTAGTGCAGAAACTATAATTTAATATAATTCCATTTGTTGATTCTCGGGATTATCTCTCTTGCATTACGTGTCCTATTTAGAAAGTTCTTGCCCATGCCTACATCTTCTAGATTTTTGCTTATTTTATCCTTAAGCAGATTCAGTGTTTGTTTTAATAACTAGGTCTTTGATCCACTTTGATTTTGATACATGGTGATAAGTATATTTCTAAATTCATTCTTCTACATGTGGCTAACTAATTTTTCTAGCACCATTTAGTAAAGAGGCTATCCTTTTTCCAGTATAATTTTTTGCCCTTTTGTCAAAAATTAAGGAGCTGAGGGTACTTAAAATTGTCCTTGCATCAACTGAGATGATCATATGATTTTTGTTCTTTTTATTTTATTAATGTGGTATATTAAATTAACTGGTTTGCACTTGTTAAACCAATCATGCATTACAGGAATTAAGCCAACTGGATCATGGTGTGTGATCTTTATAATAACTTGCTGGATTTTTTTACAGGTACCTTATTAAGAATTTTTGCATCTGTATTTGATAAGGACACTATTCTACAGCTTTATGTTCTGGTTAAGTCTTTGTCTTCTTGTGGTATCAAGGTATTGCTAGATTCCAAAAATGAGTTTAGAAGTGTTTCTTCTCTTTCAACTTCAAGGAAGCATCGATGTTAGGTCCTCTCTGAAGCACTGGTAAAATTCTGCTGTGAAGCCATCTGGTCCTGGACTTATCTTTGTGGGTAGAGACTTTATTAGTGCCTCAATTTCCGTGTTCTTATGGGTCTATTGAAGGTTATATCTTCCTCAGTTTTGGTACTTTGGATATGTATAGAAATTTACCCATTTTTCCAAGTTTTCCAACATGTCAGAGCATAAGTTTTGAAAAGTTTCTTATAGTCTCTGAATTTCAGTAGTATTTGTTGTGAATTCATCCATTTCATTTCTAATTCAGTCTTCCTTGCCGTTACTTGCTCAATCTGCTTTCCATCTGCCATAAGGCTAACAACCTTCCTCCACTGTGCCCTTCTTCCATGGCATTTCTACCTTGGACTCAACTGAACATGAACTTAAACCACTGAGACTCTGACCAAAAAAGAAAAAAAAAAAAACACCTTTTCTCCTAAGTTGTATGTGTCAGTAATTCTGTCCCAGCAATGGGAAGGTAATAGATTAATAACTGAAAATGTGCGTATTATGCTGATTATGCAGTCAATCAATTCTGGGACTCCTTGTTACCATGCTTAATATTCTACTTCTTTCTATTTCTGGGATGATTTCCTCTCACATCTCAGTCTCTCAATGCCAATTTTTGGGTGTCATGTATGATTGCTCAATGAGAAATATTTTAGGTAGGCAGAAATCAGAGAAAATAATGAAAATAATTTAATATTATGCCCAAATTTGTCTATTAAATAGCTTATTAATGAATAAGCTGATTATAAGAAAATTACCAAATTAATGGTCTATTAAAGTGACCTCTAAAACTAAGCCGAAATGGATGACACAAACAAGGTAAGAAAATTTACACAGAATAAATGAAAGTAGATATCTTACCTCTGAGGAGCTCTCCGAGTCTTCCTGTACACCAGAATTTTGACATGATGCTTGTGAATTATGCTCTATGTTAGATCGTGTTTGATAAGTGTGCTGACGCTTTCGTTGTGTCCTTCGTAAAGACCGACCACAGCTAGGTTGATAATCACTCTGTAAAAAGAGAAAAACATTTTAAAAACTGAAAAGGTTGGTGAACCCATAAAAACTAAGCACATATAAAGCAAATCACTTAGGCAAAGGACTATAATTTTAATTTTAAGAGGAAACTAATATATAATTACATTTACTTGCATATATATTTTTGATGACTTTGTAATTTTGAAAACTTTATAATCCAAGGCTGCACTGAATGTCTGGGTGGTAAGGCTTTGCCAATTCAGAACTTACACATGGCCTATTATTGCCACTTACTACAGATGACAACATCTATATTTATGTAAATATACTTCTGATTATGTATTTTAGTTCTATAAATCTAAGAAAATTTGTTAAAATATGCAACTAGACTTAACTATCTATACTTTAGTTCATTCTACATTAGTACTACCTAAAATTTTTTTTTTCTTGAACTTAGGGCTTTTACAATGAGCTATATCCCAAGCCCTTTTTTTAAATTCTCAGAGAGGGTTTCCCTAACTTATTATGTCACATTGGCTATGCCAGAACTTGCAATCTTCTTGTGTCAGACTCCCAGACTTGTTGGGATTATAGGAATGTATTACTGTATCTGGCTGTATTAAGATTCTTAAGAGTTTTTTAAAAACTTTAGAATCAACTTATTCTAATCTGTGACAAAAAAGAACACCAGAAGAGAGTACCCCCCCCAAAAAAAATAAAGATTTAATTCTAGCAATCAAAATTTCAAGTGAAAAGCACCTTGATATTTTAAAAATATAAAAAAACTATTACTAATAATTATGGCAAAGTTGTAACCCTAATGTATCACTACAGTACTACAAAGCTAAGCTTACCCTTTGGGTAGTGTATGATGGCTTTTTCTTCTTTTCAACTGTATAGAGACTGATTTCTATATCACCTTTTGCAGTTCGACATTCTTCCTGCACCCTAAAAAAAAGTCAAAGAAATATATAATCACCAAAAAAATCCAATAATTTAAAAGGAATACATCAAAAAATTAAAGAGCTGTCATTTTAACCATTTTAGGTGTATACTTCAGCGACATTAATTACATTCATAATGTTGTACAACTAATACCATTCTAATTCCATTTTCATAGCTTTAAAGATATTCAGTAACAATTAAGCAACATTTTCATATTTTTCTCTTCCTTCAGCCTTTAACCTATGATGTCTGTGAAACTGCCTAGTACAGATATATTACATAAGTGAATTCATATAATACTTATACTTTTGTGTCTGTTTTCACTTAGCGTGAAGTTTCTGATGTTAATTATGTTACAACAGATATCATAGTTATTTATCTTTATTATGGCAGAATAACATCCCATTGTACAGGAATACCAAATTTCACTTCCTCACTCATCTGCTGATAAATATTTGAGGTGATTATACAAACTGGTTACTGTGTATAGACCAACACTGGTCTCTATATATCTACTTGAGTCCCTACTGTCAATACTACTTTTAAGGATTTAAGGACTGGGGGTGCAGCTCAGCAGTTAAAGTGCTCACATAACAAGCACAAGGCCCTGGGCTTAATTCCCCAGTACCACATGAGCCAGGTGTGGTGGCTCATGCTCTTAATCCCAGCCCTGGAGAGGCTAAGACAGCAGCAAGACCCTGTCTCAAAAATGTAAGTAAATAAATTAATTAAGACATAAAATTTTAAGAATTATTTCTAACTGCATTACTACCAGGGGTTAGCAGTTAACTTCATAAATTAGCTATGTCTTTTTTCTTTCTTATTACTGCCGCATTTATAGAAAAAGAAAACATGTAAAGCCAAATGAGTTTTGCTACCTGTTGGCTGATCTTCTCAAAGGTTAAGGAGATATGTAATTAAAATGAATTAAACATGTTCCTTGTCAATGCCTTTTTTCTGAACTGATTTCAAGTTGTGATTTATCTAAAACTGATATTGTAATTTATGTTGTGATTTAAAAATAGAAACTGAGATTCTAGGTTTGAAATTCATCCTAATGAAATCCTTTCATCCAATTAAGTTATGTAAGTGACATTTCCCAAGGTATTCTAATCCTTAGGTTGAGAACTTACCTACATTGCATTCCGAAACTTTATCAATATCTAGCTGATAACCTACTCATTGCAACCACTGCTGAATATAGGATCCACATGCCATTCACATAATGTATAACTCCTTATGAGTTCTCACTTAATGTTTATATCGCTATCTTCATACCTAGACTATCTCTTTATCTAGACGATAAACTAATAGAACAGAAATTATGCTTTGAATTTTCAGTATTCCCGAGGATTTAGAATAAACTGAGCAAACTGAAGATAATAATATTTGTAATACAGTCAACTAATTAGAGTGATGTGGAAAGACTAATTCATGACTCAAATATATTTAAAATCTATAATTTTAAGCTAACAATATAATTTACTTACTAAAAATATACCTTTAAATTTCTTACATTATATTACCCACTTACCTACTAACTCCATTGTTTAATTCATTGACTACTACTCTTCTGCTCCATGCCATGAGATCTCGTTCGGTGGCCATCTGGCTGCGAGGAGCATTGTTGTGCATTTGCCGAACACCTTCAATTTGACCACTTCGTCGGAGCCCAATATTTGGGGAAGAAGATGTGTCCATATTTGGACTTCTCAGAGCTTAAAAAACATAAAAGGGGTAAGGGACAGAACTCAGAACTCTCTTAGAAAAGTCACTACTCTTTCAGATCACAGCTCTAAATAATTAAACATGATATTCAAAGACAGGATGCCTAGAAGCATTGTTACTTATTTCTCCCATTTTCTGTACCCTCTGTATGTTATTTACAGCATTATGAATATATTAGACATCAAAAAATTTTTCAACTTTGTATAGTTCTTTCATTTTTAATCAAGTAACAAACATTTATTTGTATGTCTTCCATGTATAGGACATGCACTTGATGTGTGATGTAGGTAAATGAAATAAACAAAACAAGGTCTCTATACTGGGGGAAAAAAGTACAGGAGATAACTCAGAGGTTTATATATATATAGGTACTAGGATCACTTTAAAAATCTAACCAAAGAAGAGTTAAATTGAACAGAATGTGGTCCCATTACAAACTCCAAAAATATTCCATTTCGCCAAGTAAGGCTCATGAATCACTGACTGCCAACAAAGCAGTTAAAGTTGCCTCTAGGAAAAATGCAGGTGGCAGTTCTTATAGAGAATTTTTTTTTCTTTTTTTTTTGTTAAACTAGATCTCCAAATAGGGAAGACACATCACTTTCTGGATTGTTGCTGAGATAGATGAGAAAAAAAAAAAAACAGTCACTGATTTTAGGTGAATATTTACATATTTTTTCTCTTTCTCATTAGTGCATGTTACTAATACATGTTATACATGGTGGTGTGCCTAAGTATTATTACTTACATGGATAAGTGGACTAAATTTCGAAAGATTACTACATTATGTATACTTCGATCATTTTTACACTTCCCTGACATCAGGGAGGGGGAGTTTGTTTTAATGAGTTGGTATATGGCAATTTTGTCACCAGATCCCCACTTGTCCTGGCCTCCTGTCTCTAAGGCAGACATGCCAACCATTCGGAGGCTCTTGACAGCCACTTAACACAGGGTTTCTTTTGTTGTTGTTTTTTTTGTTTTTGTTTTTGTTTTTGTTTTTTTCCTCTAGGGGCCAAGCCCAAGAACTCTGAAACTACCAGGCCTTGCAAGGAGGGAAAAAAGGACACATCTCTGGGCCTGCACTATAACACCTGAGCAGGTGATGACACTCTAGGCTTACATGCTTCTATGCTTTTCTAGGTGAAATAGGGAGGGCCTGGGGTTTAAGCCTTGAGAGGGAGGAGCTGATTAGGAGGAGATGATGAGGAGCTTTATTCTAGGGCCTGGAGACTCTGTTGAAAACTATCTGAGAACATCTGGGTAACATGGCAGCTGAGTAGGCTCCCCCAAAAAATGTCTCCTTACAGATCTATTCAAAAGGGTAATGTATAGTTAAAAAAAACTATCTGCTCAACTTAGCTTAGAGAAAGACAAGGGCTCCATGAATTAAAAGGAAGCCAAGAGGTAAGTTAAAAACCTTGAGGAAGTTTCAAAGGCTGAAAAACATGTCAACCTGGGAAACCACTACAGGCTGCTTGAGAAGGGGTGTGAGCAGTAGTAAATACCTGGCAGTCTCAGACATGAGCTAGGTCTGGAAAGCCAGCAGCCATGAAAATAAACAGCAGTGGGGAAGCACCAGACTCCAGAACAACAAGCCTGTGGATACAGCAAACTTCAACTACACAGTGAGCTATCCCCTTGAAAAGATGTCCCTGAGGCTCAGCAGTCCATCTCAGGAGAAGAAATTCATGTGAAGGGTCCATAGTAAGAAGTGATGTAGTGAGGAGCCATTTTGGGAAGAGCCTTAGTACTAAAAGTTTTGGATAAAAGGCACAGATGACATACCAGGAACTTTGGGGACGCTCTTAACTAGTGCCAGGAAAGGAGCTGGCACATAAAACAGTTGCAGAGATTGCTGACCTAAATGGCGTGGGCTATAGTGTTAACAGGTCAGAGGCCAGAGGGCCTCAACTCACAGAGGAGAAAAGCAAGGACAGACAAATGAGGGGGCTGGACATGAACAAACATTTTGGAGGCCACTGGAATATCACAACCCCTTGCTGCCTACTTCCAGCATAGAGCTAAATGGGTTTTTGCATTGTCTCCACCCATACCTACATGCATTCACAAAAATGTCTCCATTTGGCCATTGAAGTGAAGCCCCCCCCCCACCCCCCCGGAGAGTTTTTTCACTCTTACTAATGTACAGTCCTCAGCAAGAGAGTCATGAGAAAATAAAGCAGTAAGATCCTTAGGAGCTGCTACCATGAGCCCTAAAATAGTGGAAATTATAGTAAAGGAATCAAAAAGCAAGTAGATGAAGTGGTCAATCCGTCCAAACAAGATATACTTCAACAAATTCAACAGATGTTTAGCAAGCTTAAAGAGGAACTGAGTAACCCAATAATAGTCTGAATTGGTAAAAAGTCTACTTAGTTTATAGAAGGCACGAAATGTTCACTAAAGAAAACAAAGCAAAACAAGATTTGAAACAATATTTTGATACAGAAGTAGAAAATCTGAAAAGAAATCAAGCTGATATTCAGGCTATGAAAACTTCAATTGAAAGCAGGTCCAGCATATCAGACACCGAAGACAAGGTTGGCTGATTAAATGAAGTAGTTAGGCAAACCCGCCAAACAACAAGAGGGTAAGGTAGCTAGATAAAACAGCTGCTGGATGACTCAAAGAGAACCAACCTCAGAATTATGGGTATGAGAAAAAAAATCAGAGGATAACACAAAAGGTATAAAAAATTGTACATTGAAACACTGGCAGAAAATTTCCTGAGTCTAGAAAAAGAAATTAATATCATGGTATAAAAGGCCTATAAAACACCAAATAAACTTGACTAGAAGAGAAACTCCTATTGTCACATCATGATCAAAATATCAGAGACTCAACACACACAGATTATTAAAAGCTGCTAGATAAAAACAGGCATTATTCTTCCAAGGCAAGTCTATATTAATACCCCTGGACTTCTGACCACAAACCTTAAAAGCCAGGAAATCCTGGCATGAAATCTTTCAAGATCTTAAAGAAAGCAAATTATCGACGCAGGCTGCTATATCTGGCCAAATTATACCTGAAAACTGAAGAAGTAAAATCTTTTCATGGCAAAGAAACATAAGAAATTAATGACCAGCACTGCGGAAAACAGTTGAAAGAATCTTACAAAGAGAATAATAGCATGAAAGAATTCTGAGGAAAGGAAAGATGAAAAGGGGAAGTGCAGTAAGAAGAAAGCTGAAAGAACCACACCTAAGAAAATAATGCAATGATAGGACTCACCAAATGTCTCATGTTAGTAACTCTCAAGCAAGAGTAGCTACACTATTCTCAGACACAGTAGATTTCAAGCCAAAAAAGAACAGAAGAAACAAAGATGAACTCTCTATATATGTAAACGGAACAATCTAACAGGAAGGGCTCACTATATATATATATGCACTCAATGCTGGCGCATCCAATTACACAGAACAACCACTGGACATTAAAGGTGACACAGACTACAAAAAAATCATAGTGTTCCACTGTTAAACAGTTGACAGAAGGGCTGGAATAATGGCATAGTGGTTAAAGCACTTGTCTTGCAAGCACAAGGCCCTAAGTTCAATTCGCCAGCACCACGTAAAGGTGGGTATAGTAGTGCACATCTGTAATCCCAGCACTTTAGAGCTTGATTCAGGAGGATTGCCATGAGTCTGAGCCAGCCTAGACTACAGAGCAAGTCCCTGTCTCAAAAAAAAAAAAAAAAAAAAAAAGAAAGAAAGAAAGAAAAAAGAAAAAGAAAAAAAAGAGGTGATAGAAGTTGGAACTTTTAAAAGGTTGATACCTTCTTGTGGTTTGGCCTAGGTAAGCAATATAGAGGCCTATTTTAGTATTGACAGTGTTACAACATTGCCATTAATGGAACTTCTTAAGTAAGCTAATATTAGGTTTATATACAAAGATACATTGACGGTATAAACTGTGCCTTTTAATGTTAAGGATAAAATAATTGTAGTGTTAGTTATTAGTTTTGTCAATAATCTGTTAGTCACAGATTATAATACTGCAGATTTTGATTCATGTGCTAGAAAGTGGCACAGATGCTGATACAGACTTCTAATGTATGTTATATGCTAACAATTACCTTGACTTCAGATCACATACATTACTGTGACTTCTTTCTACTTCACTGAAAAGTGGAGGAGATTAGATAATCAGCAAAAGGTTGGTCAGTGAGAAGACCCACAAAATTAATAGCTGAATAAGCTTAAAATGGCCATAAGTATTAAAATCTACATCAATTTAAGAAAATTCCAAAGAACAAAATAATCTAACGGAAGAAATCGGCCTAGTAAAGAGAGTGTCCATAGACATGTATTTCCTAATCTAAGCCCACAGAATCATGGGAAAATGAGATAATAACTTAGCCGCAAAAATGCCTGTCTCTCCAGAAGCTGTTATAATGGACCCTGACAGAGTGGAACCTATAGAAAAGGAAGTTAAAAAAGTGGATGTACTGGGAAGAGCGCTCAAACAAAATATGCTGAAACAAATATAAGAGATGATCAGAAAGTTTAAAGAAGATTTAAATAAACAAAGAGCCTTAATAGATAAAAAGCTTCATGATTAAAAAAAAATTGTAAGCTGAATTCCAAGATCCAAAAACACAGAAAACCAGTTTTAGCATTTGGAGGACAGCTTATTACATCTTTAAGATATGACAAATTGAAAACAAAAAGATAAGAAAGTGACTAGATACAACAGCTGATGGATAATTCAAACAGAAACAACTTCAGAACTATGGGAGCACTATGAACTCACTGAGGAAGAGCAAAGGAAAATAACCCCACTTTAAATAGCTCCTCAAAAAATTAAAAATCTAGGACTAAACCTAAGCAAGGAAGTAAGAAACTCTATAAAACTATTTTGTCCTGAAAAAAAATAAAACGAAGAAGACTTTACAAAATGGAAAGACATCCCCTGTTCCTGGATAGGCTGAACAAATATTGTCAAAATGGCTATTTTGGCAAAATCGATATACAGATTCAATTCAACTGCTACAAAAATACCAACACCTTTTTTTCACAGAAATAGGAAAATAATCTAAAATTCATATGGAACTAAAAGAGACCCAGAATATTCAAAGCAAACCTGAACAACAAGATAAAAGCAGGTGGCATCACAATTCTAGACAAAATATTGTATTACAAAGTGACAATGACAGAAACTACGGTATGGGCAAAAGACAGACAGGTCAAACAATGAACCAGAACTGAGTACGCAGTGAGCCTCAAGTACCCTCAACTATCTGATCTTTGACAAAAGGGTCAAAACATACAGTGAAGAAAGGACAGTCACTTCATTAAACAATGCTGGGAGAATTGATTATCCACATGTAGAATACATCTAGACCCACACCTATCAGCCATATACTGAAATCAAATCAAAGTGGGTCAAAGACCAAGGTATTAAAGGAGGACAAAATAGGCAAAACTTCTGAAGATACAGGAGTTGGCAAGAAGACTTAAACTGTGCACCTGATGCGAAAGAAATCTGCCCTCCAGAGTTAACAAATGGGATTAATTAAAAAGCTCTCTTCTGTACAGAAAAGGAAACAACAGAGTGAAAAGAGAACTGATAGAATGGGAAAAAATTAATATCTACATTTCATACATGAGACTAATTACCAGAATATACAAAGAACTGAAGAAATATAGACCCCTAAAAATCAAAGGCCTAATTAAAAATGGGCAATTGAAGAGACAGTTCTCAAAACAAGTAAATGGCCAGCAAATACATGAAAAAAAAAAATGTTCAACATCCTTAACCATTAGAGAAATGCAAATCAACACTGAGGTACAACCTTACCCCAGTGCGAATGGCTTCTATCAAGAACTCAAAAAGCAATACATGCTGGTGAGGTTGTAGAAAAAAGGAACACTTTTATACTGCTAGTGGAACTATAAAACCAGTACAAGCACTTTGGAAAGCATTATAGAGATTTCTCAAAAACAAAAAAACTGAAGATAGATACTCCACTTGAAACAACAATACATCTTCTGGGTATGTTTCCAAAAGAGTTACAAGTCCCATATAACAGAGATATATGTATACTCATGTATAACAGCTAAATCATGGAAGATGTCAAAATATCCATCAACAGACCTATGGATAGAAAATGTGATATATATACACAATGACATATTACTCTGCCATAAAGACAGATAAGATTTGAATCAATTGTAGGTCAATGATACAACGAGGCCATCATGCTTAGTGAAGTAAATCAGACTCAGAAGGCTATTTTCCATGATATGGGAAATTCAGAGTATAAACAAATGATAGAGTCAAATGGGCAAGATATTGGGAGTCAAGGAGTGTGAAGGAGGGGGTGGGAAAGTGAAAAAGCTGGAAGGAAAAAGAAGGGAATGTGAAGCTGACGTGATTATATATGAGCTCAAAATTCTCAAGTTCAATGTAACCATTATGTATCACATACTAATAAATATGGGGGTAAAAGACTTGAATCAGAACAAAGCATAAAGAAATCAAAGTTTATTTTTAAAAGAAATATTATACATCAAAATCAAGTTGGCTTTATCCCTGGGATCCAAGCATGACTGAACACAAGTAAATCAATCACTGAAATACACAACATCAACAAAAGCAAAGACTGACAGACACAATGTATCTTAATGGATGTAGAAGAAAGCCTTAGACAAAACCCAGCACCCATTCATGATAAAAACTCTGATGTGAACAGGTAGAAGAGTACCTTTCCTCAAGCTGATAAAGGTAATTTACAACAATCCTACTACAACCATTATCCCAAATGGGGAAAAATTGAATGCATTTCCCCTAAAATCAGGAACAAACCATGTGTGTTCACTATCACCATTCCTACTAAATATAGTTCTCAAAATCTCAGGCACAGTGATCAAGCAAGACAATAAAATAAATGGAATATGTATAGAAAAGGAAGAAGTCAAACTATCCCTATTACATACAACATGATATTTTTACATAGAAAACCCCTACAAAATGCCACAAGAAGTTTCTTAAAATAAACAAGTTAAGGCAAGTTTCAGGTCACAAAAACCAACAGACAAAAATCAATAGCATTTCTCTATGGCACAATGTAAACAAAGAAAAGGCACACACACAAAAAAAATCCCATTCATAGTAGCCTCAAAGAAATAAACGTAACAAGGAATTAACATAACTAACTAATCAAGTGAAGAACCTATATACTTAAAAACTGCCATACTCTGAAAAAAAAAAAAAAGAAACATTAGAAGATGGAAAGAAATAACCTTCTTCCTGGATTGGCAGAACCGATATTGTCGAAAAGGCTATGATACCAAAACTGATATACAGATTCAATGGAATTCCAATTAACATACCCAAATCATTCTTCACAGATGTAGAAAAAAATATCCTAAAATTTATATGGACTGGGACAACCCTAATCACCCTCAGCCAACTGATTCTTACCAAAGGAGACAAAAACAAGTGCTAGATAAGAGATAGCCTCTTGGGCTGGAGGAAAGGCACAGGGGTTAAAGTGCCTGTCTTTCCAGCCCAAGGCCCTGAGTTCATTCCCCAGCAGCAAGAAAAGCTGGGCGTGGTGGTGCACACTTGTAACCCCAGCACTCGGGAGGCTGGGGCAGGAGGATTGTTGTGAGTCCAAGGCCAGCCAGGGCTATATAGTCAGTTCAGGACAAGCCTGGACTACAGAGTGAGACCCTGTTTCAAAGAAATATTTTTAAAAATAGCCTCTTTAGCAAAAAACTAGTTATCTCCATGCAGAAGAAACTACAACTACATCTTTCTCCATGTCTCAAAATCTAATTAAAATGGATAAAACACCCAGATATTAAAACAGAAACAATGACC
This sequence comes from Ctenodactylus gundi, assembly GCA_004027205.1. Lineage (NCBI taxonomy): Eukaryota > Metazoa > Chordata > Mammalia > Rodentia > Ctenodactylidae > Ctenodactylus > Ctenodactylus gundi. Next base: position 184,278 of record PVKB01002536.1, read on the forward strand.
CTGTTGAAAGATAAAATAGGCAAGATCCTTATAGACATAGACATAGGCAAGGACTTTCTCGGCAGAATACTTGTTGCACATGAAATAACACCAAAAATAAATAAAAGGGATTATAGCAAATTAGAGGACTTCTGTACAGCAAAGGAAACGATATAGTGAAGAGAAAAGCAATGAAATTGGAAAAAAACACATTTTAATAGTTACTCCCTGGACAATGGGTTATTATCTAAATATTATACAAATAACTGAGAAAAAACTAGAATCCCCAAATTAAAGACCCAAACAAAAACAGGCAACTCGGTGGTTAGTTCTCAGAAGTACAAATGGCCAGGGCTGGGATCATAGCTCTCTGGTTAAACCACTTGCCAGCAAGTTCAAGGCCCTGAGTTAGACATACGGTAGACTTGGTGGCATACTTCTGTAACTGTAGCACTCGGGAGGGTGAGCTTGGAGGACTGCGTGAGTTTGAGGCCAGTGTGAGCTACACTGTGAGCTGAGGACCAGCCTGCACTATAGAGTTAGACTCTGTCTCAAAAATAAATAAATAAATAAAAGTATAAGTGACCATTAAATATATGAAAAAATGCACAACATTTTTAGCCATACAAGAAAAGCAAATCAAAACAACTGAAATTCCATCTTACTCCATCAAGAATGGCTTTTATCAAGAACTCAAGAAACAAATGCTTGTGAGGTTGTAGATGAAAAGGAATCCACTATATTGCTGGTATAAGGGTAAACAGGCACACCCTCATGAAAAAAGTATACAGATTCCTTAAATAGCAGAAAGTAGATATCCAATTAGACCTAAAGAGTTAAACACATCATTCAACCGTGATTCATGCATACTCAGGTTTACAGTGGCACAAATGATAGTAGCTAGGTCTTGGAAACAACCAATACGTCCAACAATAGATGAATAAGATGTGGTGTATATACACAATGGAGTACTACATGAGTCACCTGTAGAAAAATGAATGCACTGTGAGACCATTATGCTTAGCAAAATGAATCTCACGCTGTTTCTCTAATATGAGAAAAACAAACTGTAATAAAGTAAAAGAGCAAAATGAGAGAGTGATGGGAGAGGACAGAAAGACTCTGTGAAGAGGGAAAGGAAATGTGTAGGGGTGAGAGGATAGGAAATGGGACGGGAAAGTAAACATCATCAAAGTGCAGTACGTATATGCATCAATTCCTTAAGTTAAATCTAAGTATTATGTATCACAAATATGTAATAATAATTTTGGAAAACAGGTGGTACATGCATTTTATATCTCTTGCTAATTTTGAATACCAACATCCATCCCTTTCCAATCCCCCCCTCCTGCTGCCTCCCTTCTGCGTCTGCAAATGTCTACCTTCCGGTTTCCTCTATCTCAATTTTATTTATTTACTTATTCATTAGACAAGGAGTATTTTTTTCTGATTCTGGCTTAGATCAGTTAACATGAGTCTCCAAATTCATCTATGTTGTTGCAAACGAAACTTCATACTTCACTATAATATAGCTGAATAGTATTTCATTGTGCATATATATCACATTTTCTTTAGCCATTCATATGTTGAAAGTGCATCTACACCATTTATATAGTTCAGCTATTGTGAAGTGTGCTGTTATAAATATGTATGCATGTATTGTTACATTAAGCAGCCTTTAATTATTTCAAAAATATCCTCAGGAAGATAAAATAGTATTTAGGTTTAGTTTTTTAAAAATCTCCATACTGATTTCCATACAGGCTGCAGTAGTTCACATTCCCACTAACAATGTAGGAGGATTCCTTTTCCCCCACATTCTGGCCGGAATTCATTGCTTTTTGTAGTTATGCTGAATGGGTTAAGATGACATACCAAAGTAGCTTTGATTTGCATTTCTCTGGTCACTAGATAAACATTCTTTGCGCTTATTGGCCTTCCATAATTTTTTTTTTTTTTTGGTACTGGGTATTGAACCCAGAACTTCCAGAGTTAAATTCCCAATCCTTGGGGCTGGAGGAATAATTCAGCTGTTAAAGTGCTTGCCCAGCAAGCGCTATGCTGAGTGCTAAGTACTGGGAGTTCAATTCTCCAGTACCACATAAACTGGGCATGGTGGCACACTCCTATAATACCAGCACTAGGGAGGCTGAGGCAGGAGGATTGCTGTGAGTCCAAGGCCAGCCTGGGCTCCATAGTGAGTTCAGGACGAGGCTGGGCTACAGAGCAAGATCCTGTCTTAAAAAAAGAAAAATCCCAATTCTTCGTTATTTCCAATGTTGAGATAGTTTCTGGCTAGATTACTAAGTTGTCCAGGTCATGCTGGAACTCGCCACCCTCCGTTCTTGGCCGCCCACAATGCTGGGATTACAGGCCTATACTACCAAGTCAAATTTTGTACTTCTTCTTTGACAACAGTCTAGTCAGTTCATTTGCCCACTTTTTGATTGGGTTCTTTGTTTTCTAGGGGTTAATTATTTGAGTTCTTTATATGGTATAAATACAAATTCTCTGTCAAAAGTGTAGCTGGCACTTATATACAACGGGCTGTCCCTTCAATCTGGTATTATTTCCTTCAATACATACAAGCTATTGACTTTCACGTTGTCCCATCTGTTGGTTCTTGATATTATTTTCAGTGTTTTGGCAGTCCTATTCAGGAAGCCCTTCTCTGTGCTCTTGTCCTCAAGTACTTCCGCTATATTGTTTTCAAGCAGTTTAAAAGCTGCTGGTTTTGTATCTGGACTGTACTTTGGTATTCATATCCAGTAAGAAAGAGGGGTTTAGCTCCACTCTTCTCCACGTGGATCTCTGTATTTCCACCATCATTTGCTGAAGAGCCCTTCTTTTCTCCAGCATGTTTTTGGCCTCTTAGTCAAAATTAGAGGCTAGAAGTGCATGAGTTTCTATGTATTCTATTCTAATTCATTGGACTATGTGTCAGTTTTTGGGTTGGTATCATACTGTTTTTGTCATTCATGCCTTTATAGTGTAGCTTAAAGCCCTCAATTGTGATACTTCCAAGCACTGCTCTTTTTTTTAGGTTGCTTTGGCTAAAGGTGTCACAAAGGGAAAGCCACCCTCAAACTGGGTCCTCACACAACAACGGACAAGATATTTTACACAACTCATCTATAAACCTCAGCACAGAAACACAACTAACATGAATGAGGAAACACGGTAACAAAGGCCTCCAGAAAATATGTAACTCCTGAAAAGCTAATCCCTCAGATACTGAAGTAGATGAATGCCTAGACAATGAATTATGAAAAATCCAGATGAATTTCTAAAATAACCAATGAGCTCAAAGAAGATACAATAAGTAGCTGACTAACCTAAGAAAGATAAAACCATATATGAAAGACTACTTCAGTAAAAAGAAGTTATGAAAAAGAACCAAGCAGAAATACTGGAAATGCAAACCTAAATAAGTAAAATTTTTAAAAAATCAACTAAAATCTAGAGTACACAAGATGAATCAGAAGAATATTAGGACTTGAAAACAGAAAGGGAGTACTAGACCATTAAGACAAGATCGAAAAAAAGAAGCAGTGAAAAAACTATGGAAGAGTTTTTAAATAAATCTAAAAGAAAAATATTGAGGCTTGCTGGACTTGAATGGAGCCTTGAAATATAGGCTAACGATATTAAAAAAAAAAACTTTATTCACTAAAATTACTACAGAAAATTTCCCACACATTGGAGTTGAGAATAACAATCAAATAAAGGAGGCATTTAAACCCCCAACTACAAAAGACCAGAAAACAATCCCTCTACAATACATAATAATTACAATACTGGAATTTCAAAACAAAGAAACAATATTAAAAGTTCTGAGAGAGAAGTGTTGGGTCAGTCGTACGGGCAAACCCACCAGCATAACAGCAGATTTCTCAACAGAAACTTCAACATTCTTTTAATTTCTTATAAAGTACTTTCACCTCTGACATCTATTAAATACTGAATATGAAAATATATCCAAACATGATTTGGAAGATTCACAAATATTTATTAGTACTAGTTCAGGAAGCAGCTTTTTATCTAAATTCTATCATCGTTTACTCTGTTAAAATGTTTCAAAGTTAAGTTTTAATAAATTATTTTAGATATAAATTATAAAAAAAATTTAACATAAAAATTTTATTTTCAAGGCTGATGAGCAATCAAATTAAAAAAACAGAACCTATAGTTTTTTTTCTTAATCCTCCAGAAATTTTGTTAATTTACTTGTCTCATATGTGTAAATAAAATTCATATAGAAACTAAAATATTAGCCACTAAAATAAATACTGGAAAAAACATGAAAGTTTATGTGAGTTAGGTGCTCTAAGTGACCCAAATGAAGAATAATTTTTGTTTTAATTTTAGGGAATACTGAAGAAATCAGGAAATGGGCAAAATATCCTAAGAATCAACTGAAATCACATAATTTGCCTCTGTGCTATCCCAAATGTCTTTCTACCCAAATAAATAAATTAAATTTAAAATTATGTAAATATAGAAAGAAACAAATGTGGAAAATTTCCCATAAGATTGCATTTTAAGAAAAACTAGTTGTTCTTGTTAAAAGTAAAACCATACAAGCTAGTATTTATATAAAACTCCAATAGCTAAGCAGTACATTTCATATAAAGTGAAGGAACAGATAACATAGATGAATATATTTATTTTTAAATAGGATAATTACTTTTATAATAATTCTACTCATATTAAGATCAAAGTACTGTGAAAGTCAATCCAGAGGTTGCATCTATATTCCCCAAGATGTCATCTCATCTTCCAGATCTTTGTAAATTCATGAGAGGAATATGGTATGCTGTCTCCCTCTCAACAAAGAAGGCATATTATTAACAGTTTCTAAACCTAAATAAGTTTGAAAACTTTAAGGGTTTATTCCCCTAAAAAATGGCTGTAGTTATTGTAACACTTCATTTTTTTGAAACAAAAGTGAAGATAACCAACAAATAAATTTTGACAGAAGAAAACAGTATATTAAAATACACCGCCTGCATTTCTTTAGAGGTACTAAGTCATACTAGTCACTAGTGTGACTAAGGCACTTTGAAACACATTACATCACAATTGTAAATTAATAACAAGTGTTTTCATTTGTTAATAGAAAGCATTTTTCACATGTAATTTGTTGGTATAAGTAAATTAAAGTATATTGCAATCATACCTTTCACAAATATATAAACACTTACCACCATTTACAGGGTATGATCTATTAATTGGAAAATGTGGAACATCTCCTTCATTAAGCAGCCTTAGATCTTGTTCTCTCTGTAACTCCCTGATGATCCCATCAAGAATGCTTTCATCTTGGTCACTGGTTTGCTGCCCAATTACTTGTTCTACCACCTCACCATCACCTTAATGAAGCCAAACATACTGAATATCACAAAACTGAACACATTTTACTACACTTTAAGCATAGTGAAAACAAATGTAACCTACAATTTTAGACAGCACAAATTGAAAACAGGTATAAAATGAAAAAGTATACACCAAGCACAACATTTTAAAGAGCTTTCTGATGAGTCACTGCATGTGTCTGATTTAACTAATGTTCCTACATTAGACATTATTATGAAGACATTCACATTTTTAAAGAAGCATTGTTAAGTTAAATAATTCAGTAAACAATTATCTCCATAATATATTTCAAGAAATTGGAGATTTCAGTAAGGTTTAAACAAGATCCATCAGTTTTCTGAAATGTTTTTCATCTTTCTTTTCTAAAAACTTCCTTCTGAGAGATGTCAAAATTATGGTCTTTCAAATACATATTGTCTTTTGAAAAGCACATGAGTGTTTTGATAAGGAGAAAGTTATTTTGATACAACAGAATTCAATGTTTGCTTTGAGAGAAAGCTTCTTTCCTTTCATAAATACACTGTATCTATTTTCCATCAGATCTAATACTGGGTTACAGTATAACTATGTGATGAGATCTTATAAGAAATGAAGTGTGAGAAGTTGTTTTTTATTCAAATACTTTATTTTATATTCCATTTAATAATTCCTTTTTCCTTGTTTAATAAACAAACGATATCATTAGAGTAAATACTGATACATATGTAATACCAGGTATGCCATATTTCACTCTATAAAATTCAATCCAAGCATTAATTCTCTATTAAAGAAACACGTGTACAAAATACTCAAGATCACTGTTAACCATTATACATCGCATATATATAATCAATAAAAATGGTCCATATATAGAAGAATGAATCTAGACACACACCTGTCACCATGCACCAATATCAGATCAAAGGGGAACAAAGAGCTAGATATTAAGACTAAACTAGACATTAATCTTCTGGTAGACAATTACGCAAATATCTAAATAATATAGGTGTAGGTAAGGACTTTCTTAATAAGACGCCCATAGCAACAAAAGTAGACCCCACAATTAACTAACAGGATTATTTCAAATTAAAAAGTTTCTGCACGGCAAAGGAAATTAACAGAGTTAAGACAGAACTGGCAGAATTGGAAAAAAAATTCACTACCTATACCTCAGATAGAAGGCTAATAAGTATAATATACAGTGAACTGAAGAAAAATAAACCTCTCAAAATCAAAGACTGGATTGAAAAATAGACAATGTAAATGAAAAGGCAGGTCTCAGATGAAGAAGTTTAAATGGCCAGTAAATACAAAAAAACCTTAGCCAATAGAGACATGCAAATCAAAACATCACTATGATACCATCTAACCCCAGAGAGAATGGTGTATAACAAGAACTTAAACAGCAATCAGTGCTGATGAGGCTGTGGAAAAAAAAAAAAACCCTTTTACACTGGTGGTAGGAATGTAAACTGGTGGTATAACCATTATGGAGGGCAGTATGGAAGTTTCTCAAAAGACTGGAAATACCACCTCCAATCCAGTTAATACCTCTTCCGGGAATTTTTCCAAGAGAGTTAAAAGCATCATATAACAAAGATATATGTATACCCATGTTCATAGTAGCATAACTAACAAAAGCTAAAATGTGGAAGACACAAAAACACCCATCAACAGGCCAATGGATACATAAACTCTAGTATTTATACATAATGGAATACTGTTTGTCTATAAAAATAGATAGGCTTGAGGCCTTGAAGGTAAATGGCCGCAACCTGATACCATCATGCTCAATGAAGGAAGTCAGAGGATAAGGTTAAATATCAAATGGTTTCTCTAATATGAGAAACTCAGATCACAGTCATTGCATAGAACTAAATGGAGATGCAAGGAACAATGGGAACTAGTGTGGAGGGAGAGGGTGTGAGAGGGTCAAAAAGGGACAAGGGATTTGTAATTTTGCTGCACACATATGTACACAAAATACTGAAGTTCAATGTAAACATTATGAATTGCATATACATGTATCAATAAAACGAGGGAAAATTAAATAAAAATGTGATAAAAGGAAATAAAATCCCACTTCAAATCAAAAACTCACTACCTCATAACTGAAGAAAACCTACAGGTATCAAACAGAAATATGAAAGTACTTTAGGTGTGTGTGGGACAGAATACACAGTGGAAGAATATTGAATCTGAAGATAACCATGTCACCTTGATAGAGAATAGCTTGTTCTAGTGTTTGCTCACTATCTTCCCATCATGCATCACATTCATCTCTGCTTTCCCAATATCCTCCAAGGTTAAACGTTAAACATTCACGCCCACTTCTCTAAAATCCAGTGCCAGCTTTTCATTCTAAGCAAAAGAATGGGTTACTTTCCAGTAGGTGGTTTCTAAAGCCTCCTCTTCTTAGGTCCATTAACTAGGGACTTTTAAAATACCAACAGTATGAACGAAGGAATTTTACCAATTATAAAAGCTTGGTTTGTCCAAGTTATTTAATCATTAATACGAGTCGCTATATGAAACAACAGAGTAATATATGTTAAGAGTTTTGAAGGAACTAGGTAAACATCTTCTCTGCTTCAGTATATGCTTATATTTGCCCTAATCTATTTACATCCAGTTGAAAAAGTATAATGGGAAGGTAAATAGTACCATAAAAATGAAAACAGAAAAAAACATAACCTGTTCCAGAGTTTAATGAGGTGAATACATCACAGAATGGCAGCAGGAAGCATATTTTCCTAAATGTCTTAAATTTACCTTTGAAGATAACATACCATTAGCTACATATCCCAGCTGCGGTATAAGTTGTTCATCTTTACAATTTTCTCGTCCTGGGACCAGGCGTTGAAATTTTGTGGGATGAGGATTGCCATCAACATCCACCAGGAATGGGGGAGGCATGAGGTGAGGTGCTTGCTGCGTTTGCTCATCCAGTACATAATTATTGGCATCACGGATAAGAGGTCGATAATCCGTATGGAAGAACATCTGATCTGGAATCTTTAATACATATTTTTTAGTATTTAGTACTTTAGTCTTTAAGAAAGGTTTGGACTTTAGTATTTAGAATTTACAGATTAAGTATTTGGTTTCATTCCTAGAGCACACTTTCTTTTCCAAGAAGATGATTTTTATATTTTCTTATGATGCTGTGTTGACGTATGTTCCATCTAGTTAGGTAGAAGAAAATTACCTAGATATAATACTTTTTCATATTTTTTGCCATAGTGTGAACTCAGGAACACCTAAAAACTGAGCTATAGCCATAGCCCTTTTTATTTGAAAGCAGGGTACAACTCAATTGTACATGCTGGCCTCACATTTGGAATTCTTATGCCTCAGCATCCCAAGTAGCTAGGATTACAGGCTTGCACTATTTCAAAGCAGTAGTAACTCCTTTCTCTACAAAATTTTATAATCTGTGTTACTTTGGTCCCTATATAAGATCGCTGTAATCATGATAATAAGTAAAGCAATAATCTAGTAGATATTGTTACGTATTTTACTTAAGTTATAAAAAGGCACAAACATAATTATGCTTTTATTTCTAATCAAACAAATATAGAAGTACAATATACACAGCAAGACTAGTGAATAGCAATCACATCAAAGCTGACACAGCCTGACCTCAGTGATTCTGAGTTTTCTTTCACCTCTAAAATTCTATAATGTATCCCAACTTTATAGCTAATCAACTATAAATAACCAATCAAATTAGCTTCCATAGCTATTTGAACAAAATCAATAACAAGTTAAAATAGCCAAGCAAGAAAATGGACTAAATTGTAGAACACAGTCTGGTTATTTCTATTATACCTGAACAGCTATAAAGAATATACTCTAATCAAAAAAATTTCAGAAGAAATCTTTATGTCCACTGTAAACTACCAAACCTGATGCTGTAGCATCATGAAAAGAAGACTACTTTGTAATTTTTCATCTACTGACGCATAAAAACCATTATTACCTGAAAGAGTCAAAAAATATGCATGGTACAATCTCAAACTATAGTCTCAATAATTAGTCAAAAATTAAATATACTAACCTTTTCGTAGTACTTACTGCATCCAAAACCAAAAAGCAATAAATGCCCATGAGAATCTGTACAGGCAAAATGGTTTCCATCTGGTGAAAATTTACAATCAAATACTGCACCATGCCCTTGGCCTTCGATCTGAAATGCAGAGGAGTCTTTCAGTCATCGTATGAATAATTCTCAAATACGTAGGTGATAACTTCTCCTTTGTAGTACCTTGTATTCTGTGATGCATCAACTTCCCAACATACCCCCTGGCTTCTGTAGCCAGGAGACTATACATTAGGAAATGTCAAATCGCAATGGATGGATCAATTATTGCTAGCACACTTAAGAAATCCTAAGCGGGTGACTGGGAAGATTTAAAATCACCAAAATACAGCCAAACTGACAAAAATATTGTCTCAGCTAAGTCAGTGCATTATCTTTACTTCATAAGTTGTAATGCCATTGAGCCTTAAAATACCCACTCTAAAGGTAAATCACATAAATCACTATTACTAACACAAGACAGGGTATGATTAATGCTCTGGATCTGTGTAAAGTTTATGGAAGTAAGTTCAAAGACCAATGAACAGTTTAGAAATGCTTAGTCAGAAGTATTCTTTTTTCCCACCACCTTTATTAATATATATATTTACAATACATGTTTACAATGAACTTGAGGAGTTTGTGCACATACATATCACACTAATATTATGATCCCTTTCCTTCCCCATTTTCGGCCCTTCAATACCCTCTCTATATCCCAGTAACTCCCATTATCACACTCATTTGGTTTTCTAGAATGCCCTATGTTCTGGGTTTCCGAAATCAGAGAAGCCATGTGATATTTAACATATTTAAGCTTCTGCATCTGACTCACTTTACCACTCAAATCACCACTTCTTAGCTCAGTTTCCCACCCCTAGGATGGGCTACAGTGCCCATATCCTTATGCTTTTTTCTGGGTCCAGCAGAGCCCTTTATTGGGTGATTTGCCAAGAGTTCATTTTTTCTGTATCTTACTATATCTTTGTTGAGTTTTTTTAATGTGGAAAGCACTGGTATTTTTTTTTCTTGACACTGGTCTGTAGCCCAGGCTGGTCCTGATCTTACTACATAGTCGGGGCTAGTGTTAGACTCACGGCAATCCTCCTGCCTCAGTCTCCCAAGTGCTGGGATTACAGACATGCACTACCACACACCCAGCTTATGTGGTGTTAGGTAACCGAACCCAGGGAGTCAGAAGTGTTCTTAAGAGGTGGACATATAATAATTTTATTGATTGTGAGGAATCAGTGACTATAAATATAACATCTAATTATTATGCATTACAAACATATTAATAAAATAGAATTATAGGAAAAAGAGAACACTACACATGGAGGATATGAGTATTTTCATCACATAGAGGGATGCTCTATGGAGAGAAGAGATAACTAACTCATCAGTGTTTTTCATGATTTATATCAAATGTATCTTAAGAGTATCATACTTTCAAATCTACTTTTGCTAAACAATTTTTCAGACACTAAGCCATATAAGGCATACCAGAGGCAGATATGAGTATTATAATAAACTCTATAATTCATTACTTAGAAGTATATTTTAAGTTTGTACTAGTTTTAATTTAATTACCAAGCTATACACAGAAACTTCAGTTTTAATACCAACTAAACACGAATTTCTCTTACCATGTTAAAATAATTTCGAATTTTGGTCCCACGATCAAGGTCCCAAATAAAAATGTTCCCATCATGACCCGCTGAAAGTATAATTCTTTGATCAAACGGATGCGCTTCCAAAACAAATACTTCATCATCATGTCCCTGTGATAAAATCAACATTAAATACAAAAGCAGTATCACATATCTGTTTTATTTATCCAATGGTCTTGGGAGTGCTGTCAATCCAGTTCAGATGAATTCATACATATCAATTTAGTAGCGTTTAGTAGTACACAGAAGCTATATAAACTTTAATTAGAGTTCTTTACATGTATAACTGCAGATTTTACAAATTACACAATAGACCATAGATCCAGAAAGGTGTTTAAAGCTCATGAAAGTGGAATTTGGAAAATTAGGATTTTGGTACTTAAGAGGCCACTGAAAATATGATAAGCAGAACCTTTCATTAACATTCAATACTGCCACAGTAATAGCAGCCACCCACTGTTCTTCAGCAGTTTCTATTACTGTCACTCAAATCACATTTGATGGCCTCATAATACATTCACGGGAGAGTATACAGCCTCTGCTCTGTATTTACTTCATACTTACAGGTCAATTTAACATGTTATCTGAAAAAAATAGATTTGCTGCTGAGAAAAATGTTTGAAAATCAATTCCACATGGACATGAAAAAGGAGTTTAGGAAAGGGAAGACAGAAAAAAAGGAGATCAAAAATTATCAAGATTAATATATATGTACTGATTTCCCCCCAAGTGCAATTATGTACACAAGCACATACCCATATACATACATACATACATACATACATATATATATATATATATATATATATATATATATATAACTAAAATTAGGTTTATTTTACCTTTTACTATGACTAACAGAAAATGAACATTATATACATGGGTTATATTAATTTCTATTGGAGTATGTTGATATAGACAAGTATTTTCTAATATACTCAAGCAAACAGGTTTTTTCAAACACGTTAATAGCAACTTGTACCTGGGAATACAAAAAGCCAAAATGAGGTAAGTATCAATTCAGGAGATAAAAGGAAAAATCTAACAATGTACTATGATTTCACTTATGAAGAAGGAGTTGGGAGGTATATGAAACCTAAATTAGAAATCTTACTCAAGTTGAATACATATTTAGAAACCTCGAAGGCGACAGGCCAAAACTATCTCATTATCTCAGTAAAAATGACATCATGATATAGTACAAAAAAAAAAAAAAAACCTAAGTTGAATTTCTAGCCTGAACCTATCACTTACCATAAAGTGGAACATATAGGATACCCCTAAAACATGTAGATTCAATGCAATTCCTATCAAAATACCAAGAACTTTTTTAACAGAACTGAAGAAAACAATTTTAAAATCAATATGAAACCAAAAGAGAGCCAGAATAGCTAAAGCAATCCTCAGTAACAAGACAAAACCAGGTGGCAATACGATTCCAGACATCAAGTTATATTATAAAGGGTTAGTGATAAAAACCTTATGGTACTGGCACAACAACAGACAAATTGACCAATGGAACAGAACTGAGGATGCAGAGACATCCTCAAGTACTCTCAGATATCTGATCTTTGATACAGGGGTCACAAACATATACTGGAAAAAGGATGGACTCTTCAGTAAATGTTTCGGGGAAAACTGGATATCCACATGCAGAAGAATAAATCTAGACACACACCTATTACCATGTAACAAAATCAAATCAAAGTGCACCAAAGACCTACATATTAAAACCGAAAATCTGAACCTCCTGGAGGACAAAAATAAGAAAAACTCTTGAAGATGTAGGTGGGCAAAGGTTTCTCAATAGGACACCTGATGCAAAAGATCATTCACAATCAACAAGTGGGATTATATCAAATTAAAAAATTTTCTGCACAGCAAAGGAAACAACAGAGTGAAGAGAGAACCAACAGAATGGGAAAATTTTTTATCACGTACACCTCAGATAGGAGGCTAATAACTAGAATATACCAAACACTCAAGAAAAACAGGCCTCAACATCGAAGACTCAAAAAATGGGAAACTGAAATGAACAAATAGTTCTCAGAAATACAAATGGCCAGCAAATACATGAAAGTGTCCAACATTCCTACCTATCAGAGAAATGAAAATCAAAACACTAAGATACCAGTGAGAATAGCATATACCAAAAACTTAAACAGCAATAGATGATGACAAGGTTGCAGAGGGAAAAGGAACCTTTTTACACTGCTAGTGGGATGGTAAACTGGTATAACCACTATGAAAGGCAGTATAGAGTCCTAAAAAAGGTAAAATAACTTCTCCGTTTGACCCAGTGATACTTCTTTTGGGTATCTTTCTGAAAGACTTAAAAGCAACATATAATAGATTCATATACACCCACGTCTACAGCAATATAACTTACAATAGCTAAATTGTGAAAGATGTTGAAATACTCATCAATAGACCAACAGATAAAAAAGTTTGGTATATGTACACAATAGAGTATTACTTTTCCAAAAAGACAGATAGCTTTGAGTCATTTGTTCATAAGTGGACACAACTTGAAACCATCATGCTTAGCGAAATGAGTCAGACTCAGAAGGTTAAATATCACATGGTTTCCTAATGAGAGAAAACCGTAACAAAAACAAATAGAGTCAAACGGGTGAGATTAGGAAGTCATGGGACATGAGAGAGGAAATGGGAAGTTGAAAAAGGTGGAGGGGAAGGGATTGTGATGTTGGCTCTTTATATATGTACACCAAATTCTCAAGCTCAATGTATTGTATATCACATATACTAATAAAAAGGCAGAAAAAATACAAAAAATTCCAATCCTTGTTGAAATCAAATCAACCTAAATATCTCAGACTGGCATATTAACATAATAGATAAATAAATATTAGACATGGGAAGGATCTTGAAAATATTTTATACATGATTTTAGTGACATACTCTACGTGAGATCTATTTTGTAGATAAGCCCCTTGAATAATATCATTCCTCCAAGGGCTAGTAAGTCACAGAATGGAAATCAGAACGTAAACTTTTGTCTCCTGGAATCATGTGCCTGCTTGCTTGCTTTTCCTTCCCTTTCCTTTCCTTTGTTTCTTCAGAGATGTGGTCTCAATGTGTTTCCTATGCTGCTCTCCCACAGCTAGGATCAAGGGAACCTCCCACCTCAGCTTCCTGAATGCTGGGACTATAGGTACAGGCCACCACACCCTGATTAGGGAACTTCTTTCTTTTCCTTTCCTTTCCTTTCCCTCCCTCCCTCCCTTCCATCTTTTCCTTTCCTTTCTTTCTTCCCACTGCTGTGGATTGAACCTGGGACCGTATGCATGCTAGGTAGATACTCTACTGCTGACCTATATCATAAGTCCCTCAATATTTTAATGAGTCTAAAAGTAAATACTTACAGATAAAGTATGAAGAAGCTGCCCTGTGACAGAATTCCACACTTTCAAAAGAAAATTGTTTACTGCAGTAATTACTGTGGTATCATAGCGATCCCAGGCCACCATAGTCACCTTTAGTTTAGTGACTTTATCTTCTCCAGAGGACAAGTTATTCCTAAAGAAAACAATTTGTAATATATAAAAATGCATGCAACAGAAAATTACTGTAAAGTTTCTCCACTAACATGCATCTATTTAAATGAAAAAATACTAAACCATACTTCAAAACATGCTTAAACTTGAAAAGATGTATATATTTAAAGCAATAACCATGATTATTTCTGAGAGTAAAGAAGATCCAAAAATTACCAAAATTAAGTAGGTAAATAGTTACTTAAAAACACAAGATGTCAAAATATCTGTCAAGAGACCAATGGATATAAAAACAATGGCATATGTACCTAATGGAGTACTACTCTTTTACTATAAAGACAGATAAATTTCAGGCTGTTGTAGGGAAATAGATATGACTTGAGACCATCATGCTTAGTGAAGTGAGTCAAACTCAGAAGTAAAAATATTACATGGTTTGTCTAGTATGAGAAAACCAGAATACAGGCAATTTATATAATTAAATAGTAGTGATAATGGGAATGGTGGTGGAGGATGAGGGAGAGAGCAGGACGGCCAATTGGGGGAGAGAAAAGGATTATAATGCTGTCTTGATATATATGTGCACAAAATCTTCAAGGTCAATATAACTATTGTATATCACACATACATACTAACAAATATTAGGTAAAAGTACAAAACACAAACTAGGACAAAATCCACAAATACCTTGAAAACTACAAGGTTATGTCGGCAAGCTATTGGGCAATATGAAAATGCATTATGTCCCTTAAATATTAATTTAAAATATTTTTCCCAGCTTAACACTCACTGGTTATACAGATTAATGATTTTCATTTTGATAGATATGTACATGCCCATAACATAGTTTCTTTTTAAAGCAGTAGGAAATTCAGTAACTTTTGATCTAACTGAATGATATTAATGACAGTTAGCTATGACTATAACATCAGGGTCAAATCCTAAAAATCATACTGTCCCAAAGAGATAATTATGTGTCTTCCTATCAATAGTGAGGTTGATGAAACAGGATGTTTTTTGAGCATACAGACAATGTTCAATAGTGAAGATACCAATGTGATTTAGAATGATATCCTCAGTAAAACAAAGAATAAGTTAAACATATGATAGTATTTAATACAGAAGACAGATATAAACTTCCCATCTGCCAGTTAACTTAAAATATGTACTAATATAAAATGTTATGGCCTTTATGGACTTTAATTCAATGTAAACGGATAATACAACAGGCAAACCACTGAAATATCTAACACCATTCTTACCCACTCATTTTAGTAGCCATATCTAACACTATACTTTTCCATTCTTGTTGCTCAAATTGCCAAATTCTTGCTGTTCCATCTCTGCTTCCACTAACAAATCGTAAGCTGGAAAGAAAGAGTAAAAATAGCCTTGTTACTTTTTTCCAAAATGAGAATCATATTTTTTTCTGATTAAAACTATGTTCACACACACTATTGGGAAGAAATAAAAGTGGTGTAATCACTATGGAAAAGTTCAGTAGCTCCCCAAAAAGCTGAACAGAAATTTACTAAATGACCCAGCAATCCTACTCCCCAGTTTCATATCCTAAGAAAATAAAAACACAAGTATATACAAAAACACAACAGCTTATTCATCTTTAAGTCAAAAAGTAGAAAAATCCAAATCATATTGAAACTGGATAAATATGTGGTATATCCATAAAATTAGTATTACTCTATATAATGAAAAATAATAAAATAATTACACATGTCTCACACCTAGGATCTTGAATAGATAAATCTATAAAGATCAAAACCAAAGTAATCAGTGCCCAGAGCTTTGCAAAGAGGGACAGAAGGATTAGATGGTTGACAGTTTTCATAGGCTTTCTATAAGGAGTGACAAAAATGTTCTAAAATTAACTATGCTGGAGGTGGCCCAATCCTATAACTATTCTAAAGATCATTAAATTTTATGTTATATGCACACAATCTGAATAAAAGTGTTATTTAAAAATAAAAGATTCATTCACTTAAATTTTATCACTGTTAACACTTTATTCTTTCAGACTTATATAAATGCATATATACTTATACATTTTTCCATAAAAGAAACATAACTGTACTACATATTAATGATTTTTCCTAGCTTAGCTGTATTTGGTAGATCAATTTTGATGGTTACAAGTACAAAACTACTATCACCTTTAATAAGTATTCAATTATATGAATATATCAGAATATGTCTAATCAATGTAATGATCACTAATTCAATTGTTTCTAGGCTTCATGTTACAAATAATGCTGTGATGAACATCTCTGCCTAGATATCTTACACATATCTTTGCTAGAGTAGGCATACTGCTTAAGCTTTTGATATTTACTGTTTCCCTTAAGTTTTAACAATTTATAATTAATTTCATGAAAAATCACAGGAAAGTGTCCATTTTCCCAAAACCCTTGGGAAACTCTCAGAAATACTTGGTATTTATACTTTGTCATTATCCTGTCATTCTGAAAGAAAAAATGTTATTTTAATTTGTATTTTCTGACATCTTTTTAAGCATATGATTTATAATAACAAAATAACTGCAAAGAATTTCAGACACGAAAAAAAAGTAAAATCATCTGCATCCTTACTTTACTGAGAAATTAAATGCTAATATTTTGATTTTTTCATATTCATGCATATCACATATTTAGCAAGCCCCATATGCTGTTTAAATTTTGCATGCATATGAAATTTTTATATTTACTGAATTTATTTTTGTACACATGAAATCATGCTTCTTAAAGATAAATTGACCAACAGATACAATCGGTTATTTCAAGGAATATTTTTCGTGGAAGTGAAATTTATGCTGAATTTTGAAGCATTTAGAGTTACTTTATTCTCTATCAGCATGACTGCTCAGGCTCAGTTTCCTCATCTGTGCAGTGTCTGACAGGTTTTTGTTAGAATTATACTAACCCTGTAAAAGTAATGTAGAAGCCTCTCTACATATACACATGTGTATGTTCTCTCTCTCTCCCTCCATCTTATTTCTTCCTCCCTCCCTCCCTTGCATCCTCTCTCTCTCTCTCTCTCTCTCTCTCTCTCTCTCTCTCTCTCTCTTCACTTCCAATTGGATACACTTTGATGTGTTTAATGGCAACATATAATTAATACAAAATAATGTGGTTTTCCTTAAATGAAAACTTTAAAACATTAAAAATTCAGATTCTTTTAGTATGAAAGAACAGCAGCTAAAACCTTAACGTTCAGAACACAGTACAGTTAAGTCAATCTTAAAATTGACTTGGAAGGGGGGCTGGAGGAATGGCATAGCGGTTAAAGGGCTTGCCTTGCAAGCACAAGGCCCTGCGTTTGATTCCCCAGCACCACATAAAGCTGGGTGTGGTGGTGTGTGCCTATAATTCCAGCATTTGGGAGGCTGAGGCAGGTGATTGCCTGGAGTCTAAGGTCAGCCAGGGCCACATCAGTGAATTCAGAACCAGTCTGGGCTACAGAGCTAGACCCTGTCTCAAAAAAACAAACAAAAAAAAAACCAAAACAACAACAAAAATTGACTTGTAAGGCTTTGTTATTCTAGTATACACAGTACATTTTAAACCATTTTTTAACTCTTACAACTTTTACATTTATGATTAATCATGTTAAACACACTTACCATCCAAAACACATTTAAAATAAAACACAGTCATTGGCATAAAGTCTTTATAGATATATATAGAACAAACTTATGCTAAGTGATTAAAAGTTTAAAACCATTGTAGGTTAAGTTCTAGAATAGGAAAGACTACCACCCTTTTGGGTTCAGACATTTTAGAGGGTTCTGCATTATAATTTTTTTTCCAGTGCCAGGGCTTGAAATCCAGAGCCTTTGCACAGAACTGCAGCCCCACTTGTATTATTTTAATACAGGGTCATGTTAAGTTGCCCATGCTCGACTCACACTTGCCACCCCGTTGCTATTATATCTCCCAGGGTCCAGGAATATGAGTATGTGCTACCACACCTAGCTGTATATACTTTCTGAGTTTAGAGACAGAGACAGGTCTCCTTTAAGTAGCAGAGGCAATATGTGATGCACGTCCTCATGGAGCACTTAGGAAAGGCTTCACTAGGGCACAGACAAGAAAAGGAAGGTAAGACTCCAAATCAGAAAAAGGAAGAGAGATAAGAGTGAAAAATAAAGAGGGGTTGAGAGGAAGGACACAGGAGGAAAAGAGGTTAGAGGAAGGCAGAGTGCGGATCTTTGGCAAGGAATGATGTGAAAAAAAAAAGTATAAGTAAAGAAATAGAAGGGCTGGAGAAAGGCAGTGCAGTGGTAGAGTGCCTGCCTGGTACACATGCGACTCAATTAGGCTGGACCTATGGATCATTATGGGGACTAATCCATGAGAAAAGCATTAAGTGTAGCTTAAACTGTAGAGATTTCTGAATGCCAGGTTAAGATATTTAAATTCTACTCCAGAGACAGGAGGAGACACTAAAGATTTCTGAACAGAAAAGTGTTGCTATGGAGAGACAGGTTAAATGGAATTCTTGACTAAGGAGGATGTTAAAAAAAAAAAAGACTAATGTAAACAACAGAAAAGAGGAAGTTCTCAGAAAGAAAGAACTGATAGACTACAGTTATTACTTGATTGAGAATTTGGAAGTAATGAGTAAGGATGTCTCCAAACGCAGATGAGTGATTTGACCTAAGTGAATACAAGTCAGATAGCTATACCACAGTCAGCTAGTTCTAAGAGAACAACAGAAAAGCGTGTCAGACACTCGTTAATACAAGTATGTGTAACAAAATTACCTGTCTCCATTGTTACAGAATTGAACAGCAACAACTTTGTCCTAGGAATAAAATAACAAGTTTTTGATTAAAATAAAATTTATTTGCAAAATGAGTGCTCTTCCCCTCCGACTCACATGCAAAAGCATCATGAAGGTTTTTTAATGCTATAAATTTTGAAAAGAAAAAACAATTGAATCTACAACAATGTATTAACTAAGGAAGTACTAATTTGAAATAAAACATACATAAGCTGAACTTTTTACACTCTATATCCCAAGAGACATACAGCTGTGAATATGCATTATTTCATATGTCCTCCATAAGACTGTGTCTTAATATGAGACCACCTTAAAATGGTTGATTTAATAATTGAATGAAGCTTCCAACTCAATCTTTCTTAATCTCATCTTTCTTAATTTCACAAAACAAATCAATAATTTTCCATGTCTCACATGATCTATTCACTTTTAAAGGGATCCATGTAGCATTCTGTTTGTACTATAGTGCAGCGGCTACTATTTGAAACTTTCTGTAGAATACCGATGTCAAGAGTAAAACGTAAACCAAAATTTACAGGTTTTCTGTACTTTACTCCTTGATAAGCTGAAATTCATCCTTAAATGTGAATATTTTTACAAAACCATTCAGTTAAAGAACCGTATTAGGACTTCACTACTAATAAAATCTTAATACCAAAGGTCTATACTTAATTATTTTTCATTTAAAAATTATACTGTCTTCATATATTCAGAAGTAGTTATATTTTCTACTGTTCTGTGATCTGAAACACTGTTATCTGAAAAGATTCTGAATTCTCATTGACAACTATAATAACTAGTTTTAGATGTTTGGAAAGAACTTGCTGCTGTCAGTGACTAACTGCCATTACTGATTCCAAAAGGAACGATTTACTTTTTCAGACTTTCTTCTTAGCTGAGTGCCTACAAGTAAAACTTCACTAAATCAATTTTCTTCATCATTCTCTCCCCTGATTCTTTTCCCTTCATTTCATCTCTCCTCTCTCAGCTCTCAATAACCCTGACTACACTTTACATACATCCTACTTGGGCAGCAAGTGCAAAGATATCTCCTCAGCTTATTCAAGTACATATGGATTTCTTCCTCTTAATGGTCTCAGTCAAAAATGTTTAAAGATTTCCTAAGGCTTTTTTCACAATTTAAATATTAGTACAGTATTTTAAGTCTAGAAAAAGTGACAGTGCTATGAGAACTCAGTATGTCTTCATAAGAGAAATATTCAATTATGTTTATATGTTAGGATAAAATGCAAGGGACTGTTTCCAAAAGCTTCCAGGATAAGATGGCTGAGGCGGCAGGATAGGCTGCTGCTGCTTTCTTTCACTGTGTTTAATTAGCTTTTTTATTTTTGAGAAAGGATGTCAGGTCTTTCTCTGTAGCCCAGGCTGATCCTGAACTTACAATGAAGGCCAGGCTAACCCTGGACTTGCAGCAATTCTCCTTCTTCTACCTCCTGGGTGCTGTGTCTGTGTGCACCACTACACCCAGCTTTATGTGGTGCTGGGGAATTGAACTCATGGCCTTGTGCATTAGGCAAGCACTTTTTTATGTGGTTTTTGAGAAAGGGTCTCACAATGTGGCCCAGACTAATGTCTCGGTCTGCTGAGGGCTAGGATTACAGATGGGCACCACCATACTGGGATTCGGGAGGTTTCTAATATAGTCTATTTTACATACACAATTCGACAATATGACTGATTCAGTAACTCATAGGCCATTTTAAATCATTTTTCAGAGAAAGGGTGTCTATGTCATGGATGTGCATTTATACTATTCTAAATGAAGTATCCACTGAAGTGAAAGCCATAATGTTAAGACTTGGCAAAGCTGAGTGCTTTCAATTGCTTAGTAAACAGCTTAGGCAGTGGGGTACATGAATGTACAGTGAGCTCGAACAGAAATACCACTCACAGTCCACAGTAAATAACTATTTGGAGAAGTAAGAAAAGAGGAAAATGAAGACATGTGTGAAAGGCACACAGCAGTAGCCATACAACAGCAGTTGAACACTTCCCGAAATAATCACAATGGAATAGGGATAGATGAGAAGACAAGTGGCAGTCACCAATGGCTTTCACCCACGGCATACACCTAGTTTTCTGTATATAAGACTGTTATCACAAACTAAAGAATAGATTTCCTGGGTGTTTGGTGACTAAAAATAATGATTATAAAATCAACAAGCTAAGTTCAGTAAAAAGACTTATCTGAAGACATACTTAACATGTCTTTTATTAACTATGTACTTAGTATGTTGTAGAAGCAGCTAGTATAACAAAAAAATACAGCAGGACAAAAGAGGCACTTCACCAAACAGTACTGCACAAGTATGTATGTATATATATATATATATATATATATATATATATATATATATATATATCATACACATACATTATACATTTTCTGTATAGTCAAATAGAACTTAAGTGCTACAATAATAGTAACTCCAGAATTTTATACTTACCTTCATTACTGACAAAACATTTTTGCCCCAAACATTTCAGTGCTAATCTACATTAAAGCAGAGTATAGATCAGAGAAGAAGAAATAAATTCAATTTTCCGGGGAGATTTTTTTTAAAGTTAACATTTTAGGTTTTTCATTTTGCTCTTACCGTATGTGATTCTAACTCAGCAATTTTCTCAGGGATTTCAGAACCCAAATAATATATCCTAATCACATGGTCAGTGCTACCTGTTGTAATGAACATGCCACCTACAAGATTAAAAAAGAAAAAATATAGTAGTAAGGAGTTTTTAAAACCTCTCATTTCTTCTTAGTTTTATGTAACCTTGCATTAATAAAAAAAGGTGTCAATAAACACAAGACTTTTCTATTAAAGACATATTAATATTTCAGAAAAATAGTAAAATTCAAAAACAGAACAAAAATATTTAATAAAACAATGTCGTTCATCAGAAAATGCAGCAACATTACATTAAATACAGGCTTATAGATCATAAATATTAAAGGTAATAAACTTGATAAACTAATTTCTTTATATTATCTAAAAACATAGTGTTCCAAAATTATTTACATGGTGAATTACATTTATAGTTTTCTTCATTAACACCTGTAGTGGTTGAGGGCAAAAATTCAGTTGCCTTTGAGATGATGAAATATCCAGAGATTAATGGTGGTAATAGATATAGCACAATCTAAATATACTTAATGTCACCAAACTGTACACTTAAGAAATTGTTGAAATGTTAAATTTTTACTATATATATTTTGCCACAACAAAATATAAGAAAGACGAGTTTATGATTCCTAGCTATATGAAAATCAGTTTATACACTATGAAAATTTCTTCTATATGGAGATATAACTATTTCTTATCTGTAAAGTCAAGGGAAGATTTTAAAGGCAAGTGATGCTATATATTTTCTGTTCATAGGTTCAGTTATTTTTTATGAAACAAAATCTATATTACATAAAAATGTATCAAGTGTGAATAATAAAAATTTAAACCATTATTGCATGTTAAATAAACAGAATCCAAAAAGATTCATCTAAGTATAACAAACATTTTATAATTTTGTGTGCTTTTTTAATACTCGAGTATAATTTTTTCTTCATAAAAATAAAAGATCTTATCTTTTACATATGGAACATCTAATATTTTGGGTATTCAAAATATTCAATTTTGTACATACCAGAACTAAAGGAGGAACAAGATATTTGAACTCCAGGTCTGGATCTCTCAGTAAATTTCACTGGGCGATCTCTAAAGAAATGAGTAAGATATTTTTATTTTCATCATGGTCATCTAATGAGTAAGAATCCTTTGTGTTTTCAGATGGAGATCCTTTTATATTACCCAGATTGGTCTCAAATTATTGGGCTCAAGTGACCTTCCCACTTCACATTCCTGTGCTTCTGAGACTACAAGTATGCACAAACACACCTGGCTTAACAGGGAAGAATCCTGACATGCTGTTGCTACTGATCAGTTAAGCAATGATGTTATTGGAAAAAAAAAAAAAACCTAAAGAGAAGTATAGAAAAATACCATTCCAAACCTTCAGGATGAAAATTCACTACATCTTACAAATATAACTTATGATATCAGTATTATTACTACAGCTTTACAAACATATTACCGTGCTCCCAACTACTACCATTTTGAAAAGTTCAGTCTTCTTGCCAAGAAACAAAACAAATAAAACTTCTTACTAAAATTTTCCATATGAATTAAATAATCTCTTTAAAACTAATTTCATGAAAAGTCTTAATCTAAATTACATAAACATTGATTAAAATAGGTATGTATGTGCATATGCAAATACATATATATGTGTGTATATTAATATTTAAACTTGGGCTTATTAAGAATAAAAGAAGTCTGATATTCTTTCACTTACCTAAACTTCATTGTCTTCACATGCCACTGCCAGAAACAGATTGTTCCATCAGCACCAGTAGAAGTGAGGTATCTGGTTGTGCCTTTAGTTGATGGACAAAACTTTAAAAAAAAAAAGTGATTCAAATATATAAGACTTCTACATTTAAACTAGGTTCAAGCACAACATGGTTTAAACTTACAATCACTTTGATAATATACATTAACTAAATTCTTTAAGAATATCAGTTTTAATGGATTAAATATTCTAGATTAATGAAAGATTTACAAAATTTAAAATATCAAAAAAACTAGAAAACAAAATAGTAATTAAAGTTAGGATAAAATATTTCAGTCCTGGGCTAAAGTAATGGCACAGCATTTAAAGCACTTGCCTAGCAAGCACAAGGCCCTGAGTTCAATTCCCCAGTACCACATAAAGCCGGGTGTGGTGGCACATGCCTGTAATCCCAGCACTAGGGAGGCTGAGGCAGTAGGACTGCAGTGAGTCCAAGAGCAGTCTGGGCTCCATAATGAGTTCAGGACCAGCCTGGGATACAGATTGAGACCCTGCGCCCGCAAAAAAAAAAAAAAAAAAAAAAAATTCAGTCTTAAAAATTAAGTATTTTAAAATCATCTCACATCATACTTTAAGAATATTTTACTCACTTTAAAAAAGAATACACTCTCAAACTCTCCACCAGCTAAAGCATCAAAAATGTTTTGCACAACAATAGGGTTTATTAATGAATTTATTCATTTTTTACAAAGAGAACACTTCATTGGGAAAAATATATAAGAGGAAAGGAGGGGGATAAAACTTGTGCTCATCAGAGGGGAACAGGGAAATGTGCATTGCCCCAGCTATGGATTTTTTTGTAGTACTGAGGATCAAGCCCAGGGCCTTCACACTGAGCTATATCCACAACCTATTTTTATTTCTGAGGCAAGGTCTCACTAAGTTGCTATGTTGCCCAGGCTGGGATTGAATTTGTCATCCTCCTGCCTCCTGGAATGCTGGGATTACAGGCTTACGCTGAATTTTTTATAGCTCATAAAGACAGAACATCAGAAGTAAATGTAAAGCAATAATTAGGTAATTAACATTTCAGTACTTGAGTTTGAACAGTTAAGGGTTAACTTCAATGAAGTATGATATAAATTGTGTGTTTTTAAATTTTATACCATTTTCATTTATTTTCTTGAATAAAGTAAAACAGATCATAAATAGTTTTAGAAAGTTCATTTATGATTCTGAAAAAAACAGATTGAGAAAAAACATATTTAATTTGCCAGTGTAAATATGGGACTACTACATTCTAAAGGACAGTTTATATCATGTATGCTTCTCAAGTTCTGGCCCAATATTTTACATGTCCTCAGAAGAGAATCCCCGAGAAAAAGAGTCAAAGGGCTCCTGAAGCCTAGAAAGCAATTCTTGTGACAGAGTTCCCATTAGAACGCTTACTTCACAGTCTACTGAAAGACATTATAAAGTATGGCCTCCACATAAAATCCAGCTCGCTGTTCCTGTCAACAAGGTCTGTTAAAGCACAGTCAAATTACACTGTCCATGGCTGGTTGTTTTTTTTTTTTTTTTTTTTTTTTTTGGTACTAGAAGAGCAAAGTCCAGAAATTAGGGCAGAAATTGTAATGGCCTGAATAGTTTAAACATGTACTATATGGCCCACAAATTTGCTGGTTTCTGATCTAAAACAATGGGAAAGTTGACTGTGAAGCAGTGTAATTTTATTAAGTTTGAAGAAACACTGAAACTTTTGCGATCCCACTACACTTAAATGGCTCCCTCCATCACAAGGTGCAAACTCACCTATTAATGTACTTCAATCAGATTATTTTAAATGCGACATCATGTTAGGGTTTCTTAAAAATGTGCATTCCTGACATAAAACTACGTATCTCGTAGAAAAGTTGAAAAACAGAAAGAAAGGAACCTGTAATTCCACTATTCATAGGTAACCACCATATACAATATATATTATTTTATTTCAATTACATTTAAAAATTAAAGAAAAACTGAAAGAATGTATCATTAATATAATGTCATTTAATAGAAAATATATAGAACATCACATTATAATTATTACTATGGGTGCAAATGAAACACAAAAAACAGAGATGAAGTGAGTGCTGAGTCCAACACAGCTTTAAATATAGAGGTAAAGTGGTCAGAGCAGTTCTCCCTGAGAAGATGACATTTGCACAAAGCCCTTAAAAAGGGAGGAAACAAACCAGGTGAGTATCTAGGGCAGACCACTGCAGAGACAAAAGAGCAAGAGCAAAGCCAAGAATGTTCTTAGAGTATTCAAGCAAGCAAACAAAATAATAGAGGCCAGTAGCAACAGCAGGGCTGGAAAGGGAATCAGGAAATAGAGTATTAGGAGATGACATCAATAAAGCAAAGAGAATATCAGGCTTTGTGGAGTCATTACAGATTGGCCTCAGCTTTGACACTGGAAGCCACTGAGGGCTGTCAGTATCAGGGGCATGATTTAAGTTGCACTTATATCAACTCATTGCTGTAGAGAAGCTAGACTGGGTGGAGAAGCGGAAACAGGAAAATCAGCTGGAAGTCTGCAGCAATAATCGAGGCCACACGTGAGTGGCTCAAAACTTCAAACGTCAGACAGTAACCAAACTGGGCAGTATTAATGGAACTCTTGAGAATCTGTCAAATTTGGATATATTTTAAGAGTACGGCCAGCATGACTGGCTAACAGGTTGAATATGAGGAGGAAAGTTAGGGATAAGCAAGTGAATACCTAAATTCTCATTTGCTTAGATAACATTGTTTAGATGTTGAGCGCCACCTAAAGGTTCATATGTTACAGGTTAGATCCCCAATGCGGTGCTGCAGAAGGTGATGGAATATTTGGAGTTAATATCAAGTTGGAAATCCATAGGGACCCATTGAGGGTAGTCCTCAAAGAACTGTTAGGACCTCAAGTGTGTCTCCCTAACTTCCTGGTGGGCAATACAGAGTTTCACACACCTGACTTGAGTATGATGTGACAGCTTGCTCTGACACATTCTGTCTTTTGTATTTATACCATGAAGTTATATGGCGAACAGGCAGCCACTGATACTGCACTAAGCCATTTGAACCTTTCGAAATTGAAAGCAAAATAAACAATTTTTTCTTCATAAATTAATCTGTCTGAGATACTTCATTACAGTGACAGAAAGCTTGGTAATGGAGAAAATTCGAAGAGGAACAAATCTCAAGAAAGAGAAGTTCAGTTTTGAATGTATTTAACTTGAAATACTTAGCAGACATCCAAGTGATAATAATAATTGTAAAACCAAGTATACAGCTAAGAATATGTCAAGATAGGGATATAATTGAGGATTATCAGTCTGCAGATAAAATTCAAAGACATGAAACTGAGATCATTAATGGAAAAAGTGTGATAAGAGAAGTCCATGCATCTACAGGATCTACAGGATCCGCCCAGATAACAACAAAATGAGAAAAAAAAAAATGAACCAAACCATGTCATAAACATTTTATACATCCAAATTCCAGAAGCAGAAGTGGAAAAACAGTAGAAAGACAAGTAACGGATGGTCTCCAAGAAGAAAATCCAGAAAATATCCTTAACTTATAAAAATTTTGATATGACGATGTTCAAATCAACACTATGAACCCAAATATTGCTATCTTCCCATAAACAAGTGGCATATTATTAAAATATCATATAAAGGGCTGGAGAAATGGCACAGTGTTAAAGCACTTGCCTAGCAAGCGCAAAGCCCTGAGTTCAATTCCCCAGCACAATGTAAGCGGGGTATGGTGGTGTAAGCCTGTGATCCCAGCATACAGATGCTGAGGTAGGAAGACTGCTGAGTCCAAGGCCAGTCCAGGCTCCACAGAGAGTTCAGGACCAGCCTGGGCTACAGATTGAGACCTCATCTCAAAAAAAAAAAAAAAAAAAAAAAATCAAAAGTGGGAAAGATTTCCAAAGATGTTCAAGTTTCAGAGGGTTCCTTTCTTTTGTTGTCAACACAAATGAGAACAAAACCTCTTTAGTTTATTAAATTTTACATAAAAAATTTTGGCTACATCCATTACTTCTGTTACTAATATCTGGTAAAAACACTATTTGGACAAGTATTTTAGGAATACCAATGTATTTCACAGTGAACATCAAGTCCAAAGAAGAAATGACAAAAACAAAAAGAAAACTCTAATTTTAAACTATACACATATATTAAATCTGATTGGCCAACATCTTGAATTAAATATTAATGCAAAGCGTGCCAATATTCTAGTTCAAACCTGTTTATATCCTAACAGGTATGTTAGTATACTTGTAAGGCATCTGTAAGTTTTCTCTCTTCTTTACAAATACAAGTGAGATAAATACAATGTCTCACATTATATACGAAGAACCTCTGCAACTATCTTTTTACTTATTCCTATAGGGAATAGATCCATCTAAATAAGGAATTTTAAAAATAGTCTCTAGGATAGGAGAAAAGTCCTTAAGAGCGTTTTTGTTGCCATTCTTTGTATGATTATCCATATAATGTAACAAAATAAGAGAATTCTCACCTTTATTACATATGTAAGAATACCTTAACATTTTTCTCACCTGTATGGAAGTAATAGAAGCTGAATGTCCCTGAAGGACAGCAACTGGTGCACAAGTTCGAAGACACCATACTCTAACAACTTTGTCACAGCTGCCTGCGGCAATGAGGGTATTTTCATAGTTAACAGCCATGTCAGAAATTTCAGCAGAGTGCCCTCGAAGTGTAGCAAGGAGGCGTCCATCATCTGTAGCCCAAATTTTAACCAAACAGTCATCTGAACCCTATTGTAACACAAAAGGATCAAAGATTCTCAATGAAGCAGACTTTGGCCATTCACCCTGTAAAACATGAAAAATCTATAAAGGGAATATTTTAAGCAAATTCTTTGCTTTGCTTCTTAGTTTCCTCTATATAAGATGAATACTGTACTGTGCAAACGATGGCATTGGTAAAAAACAAAACAAAAGAAAACAAAAAACCTTCAAATCTACTCCTAATCCTGAATATTTTTACATTTCAACCATACTTTTAAGTGATCTGGCATTAACTGTCTTCCATTATTTCTTTCCATAGGCCTACATCCTTAACTGCTAAAATATTTTCTTCTAAAAATATTTCAAAAGTTAACTTAACATTGACACTTATTTTTCTCAGGAAACCCAAGGCCATTAATATGTTCTCATGAACATATTATGTCGACCTTTCTGGTGAGAATTTGAAATGAGCTTTAAAAACAGTAAAAGGAAATTCTATTCTCATGTGGTAGGTAAGTTATCTGATTATTATGCATTTATTTAAAAATGACATTTACCATCCTCATCATGATCATTAACATTCAAATTATTAGGTGCTCACCACTTAGAGACATGAAGTCATCAATGGAGCAGTCTGTAATAAAATCTAAAGAGCTGTAACTTCTCGAAATATAAATCACTTATCTTATTGTTGCATATAAACAGAAGAGAAACTTTTGTTATTATCCCCCACCGCTATGTCAAGTCAGTAACAATGCAACAATATTTTCTGAACATGTTGGTGTGCTACAATTTTGTACTCAAAAGCAAACAGCATTGTTAACATAAACTCAATTTTAAAAATAATCAACACTAAAATGAAAAGATACATAAAAAAATCATTTTAAGTATAATCTGCATTACTGTGCAGTATAACTATTCAATTATAATGGTGATATAATCATTAAATCAATTAACTGGCAGCAATTACACTAAGTTACACATGGAAAATGCATTTTATACAAACACATTTTAATAAATGCTGAAATGGAATGAAATGAAATTGAGTACATTTGTTTCATATAAATTAACTACCTCTAGAATATAAGGACTTTCAAAATGTAAGTTTTAAATTAAATTTCCCAAAAGATAGTGAATGTTATAGTTCATCCTTTATCCATACAATATGATAAAAGATTTTCAATTTTCACTCTTTTCTGATATTCATATGCCTGTAAAAGATGAATTGCCTATAAAGCAAAAAAATACCATGAAGTTTATGTTCAATTGTTGTAAATCTCTAACATTATGGTATCTTAAATTTTAAACTCACTGTAAAAATTCTTCTCCCACTTCGATCAAATGCTACACAGTAGACAGAAGATAAGTGCCCCAGAATTCTCTTATGCATCTTAATGTGCTGGTAAGCAGATGAAGGGAAAATATGGCTGAAGCGACTACATCCAGTTAATTGCCTGGCAGAGGTGATATTCACTGGAAAAAAATATAAAACAGGAGATTGATTTCTTAAAATCTAAAAATAAAACATAGTTCATGAAATTAAGTCATAAATATTAAGATAAAACACACAAATCACAGCAATCCTATGGTATTTTAAGTCTAAATTACCTTACATATCTCATGATTTTATGAACTCAAGTTGATTAAAATAAAGTGCTACTAATATTTCCTTAAATCTCGAGAGTCAGCAATTCTACTCACTTTACTGTTGGAAAGCACATTCCTACTTTGCCTTTCATGATATACTACAGCCAAAGACACCTCCATTTTAAATACACGGGTAAATCTTTTTAAAGCATGAAAGAAATTTAGAATGTTTTAAAGGGCAAATAACCCTTTCTAGGTTTGTCCATGGGTTCTCTGTTTTTAGTTTCCGAATTTGAAGATTCCTCCTCTAGTTATCACATGAACGTTTCAGACTTTGCCTCCTATGAGATCAATTAAACCATCCCTCTTTTTTATGTGTTTTGTCAGCTTGATTTTCTTAAAAATAAAAACAGCCTGAAGAAAGCATAAATTTGCATAATTCTCCAAATACAAGCTGGATTCTGTTTCCTTTTAAAATAAATATCCTGCTGCTTAGGTAAGGATTTACAACCACCTACCTGCCCATACTGCACACCACAAACACTGTAATTTTAATCAAATCACAAGATCCCTATAAGTTAAAAGTCATCTTTTGAGATAAGGTGACATTTCACCACACTGCATAAATAGTACAGTACTAGTAATAGCTTCATGTCTTAGCAAGGCAAAGTTAAAACAAGAACTGAGTTATATCTAAGTTAGTATAATTAGAAACATGTCACAATCAAAAACTGAAACCTTTCAACAAACAGCTCACAATCCTAAGAGCAATTAAATTTTTCAGGTAAAGGTAGATCCAATGACCACTTTAAACTGAAAAAGTGAATTGATGAACAGCAAAAACAATGAAATGCTAAATGCAAATCATAGGAATACATTGGCAATCTTAACATTTACATAGTGCTGCAAGATGTTGAGTAAGTAATGCTAGAAAGCGCACAAGCACAAGTATTAGGTAAGGGAATTTCTTTCTGGTAGCTATTCCCTACCCTATGAAGAAATTTTCAAGACTCAGAAAGAAAGAGTAGGAACCCTAACTTTGGGACTTTTTAAATCTCTCGTCTCCAGTAAAACATTTCTTGTTACCCTGAGTTCCTTGAAACAACTTCTACTTCTGTTTCCCTTTGCTCTTTACATATTTTGTAGGTAAACTGAGGAAAAATGTTACATTAAGGCATGGTTTCACATTGAGGAACTTACTGACATTTTAGGCTGAATGATTCTTGTACTCACTGTCAGCCCATCATTGACACTCTACCTATTGCATGCTCATTACACACTCAGAAATACATTGTGACAAGAAAAATAATTCCTCACATGGCCAAATAGTCTCTGGAGCAAAAAGAGAAAGTTAAAAATCACTGCTTGCAGTAATAAAAAGTAAAGGGCTATCTAGACAGCCATATAGCTAGATGGCTAGATAGATAAAGCAACTCTGAGAAGGGGAACAGAAGAAGCCAAGCTGTGAACAAAAAATATCTGCCCATCTATGAGTTCTCTTCATTTCTATCATCAATGTTTCATAGTTTTCAGCATACAGAACCTTTGCCTCCTTAAATTTATTCCTGATGTTCTTTCTCTATGCTATTCGAAATGGAACTGATTTCACAATTTTTGTTTTGTTTTGTTTTGAGACAGGGTCTTGCTGTCTAGTTGAGGCTGGCCCTGAACTCACTATGTACCCTAGGCTGGCCCTGCCTCACCCATCCTACTGATGGGATTACATGTGTGTACCACCATGCCCACCTTATGTGGTGCTGGGGAACTGAACCTACATCGCTGAACTTACTAGGCAAACACTCTCCTGAGCTATGTCCCCAACCCCACAATTTCTTTTCTGACCAGTTCCTATTCAGTCATAAAAACACTACAGATTATTATATCTTGCTTTCGTAACCTGAAACTTCATTTAATTCTGTTTACCAGTTTCTTGGAGTTTTTGTGTTGAGGTACATTTCTTCTATACTTTTTGTCTGTTTTTTTTTTTAACAAGAATGGATGTTAAATTTATTCAAATGTCTTTTGTGTATCTTTAAGATAATGCAGGGATTTCCCCTTAATTTTATGACTTGCGTATGATAGTTATTGATTTGTGTAGTTGAAGTATTCCTGAATCCCAAGAACAAATCCCACTTGGTCATGACAAATAGTCTTTTAATGTATTGTAGAGTTTGATTTTGTAATATATGAATATTTTGAGAGAGGGTCTCATTCTGTATCCCAGGGAAGCCTTGGACACACTGTAATCCTCCTGCCTCAGCCTCCTGACTGCTGGGATTACAGATGTGTGCCACCACACTCAGCTTATCTGGTGCTGGGGAATCGAACTCAGTGTCTTGCACTTGCTAGGCAAATGAATTTTTTTAACCACTGTGCCATTCCTCTATCCCCCTCAATGTGGTAATATTTTGTTGGTGATTTTTTCATCTATGTTTATATCAGGGATATTGGCCTGAGTTTTCTTTTTCTGCAACATTTTGTCAGGTTTTGGTATTTGGCTCATGTGGCCTTGAAAATAGAGATTATAAGTTTTCTTTATAAAGAAGATTTTGAGAAAAATTTTTATCAGTTCTTCATCAGTTTGGTAGAATTCAGCAATAAATCCATTCAGACCTGAGCTTTTCTTTGATGGGACATTTTTTAATTACTAATTCAATTTCTTTATTCTTTATTTGTCTATTCAGATTTTCTATTTCTTCCTGATTAGTCTTGGTAGCCTGCATGTTTCCAGGAATTCATCTATTTATTCTCGGTTATCCAATTGGTTGTTATACAAGTGTTCCGAGTAGCTTCTTGACTATATTTCTGTGGTATCAGCTGTAATAGGTCCTCGCTTCATTTCTGATTTTTGAGGCTTCTCTTTATTTTGTCAGTCTCAGGAAAGATTTTATCTTTCCATAAAATGGAATTTTAGATTCTTTGACTTTTCTATTTTTTTTTTAGTCTCATTCTTTATTTCCATGTTGATCTTAATTATTTCCTCCCTTCTGCTAACTTTTGAGTTGTCTTATTCTTCTTTTTGTAGTTCCCTAAAGTATGACATTAGGTTATTTGAGATGTTTTTTCATGCAGACTTTTTATTATAAATATTCCACTGAGAGAAGTTTTGGTATATGTTCTTCTTCCATATTTGTTCATCTGAAGACCTTTTTAAATTTCCATTTTACCTTATTTCTTGATCTACTATTTGTTCAAGAATGAAATGCTTAATTTTCACAACTCTGCAAGTTTTTCAAGATTTCTCCAGTTACATGTTTAGTATACCTTATCTGAAATGCTCAAGTATTTAAAATTTCACATTTTGGGGGGAATTTCAGTATATATACATAGAAGTATCTTGGAAATGCGACTCAAGTCTTAACACAAAAGAGCCTGAGATGAAAGTGGATTCCACTGCCGTAGAAAGGTCTATAACTACTTCTTAGGTAAAACTGATCTAAAGTGTGACTTAAATACAAAGTTTCAATAGTTTATATCAATTTAAAAAACTGACGGATCTAAAGTACTGAACTCCTCCTCTTTTTTTCTGAGTAAAAAAATCTCTATTTAATCCCAGGAGAAAAATCAGGGAGTATATGTTTGTATAGTGGTGGTGGAAGAACAAAGACCACGTCACATGTAATTCTGTGGGGAAAAAAATCAAAGAGCCAGTTTATGATTTGGACCTAGAATGTCCCTGAAAAGTCTCATCTATTTGGATGTTGTTGAGTACCTAAGAAACCACGTGCCTGTTAAAAAGTAATTCTGCCCAGAAGAGGTAGAACACTGAGGCTTGGCTCATAAAGGGTGAATGACTGGGGCTTGAACCAAAGAAGGGGGAATACTGAGGCCTGACCCTGAAGGGTCAGATTGCTGGGACAGGGCCTAGAAGAATATATGCTAGCTCCACCCTTCCTCACTCACCTGGCTTCTCTCTGCCATGCTGTGAACTGCTGATCCCTCGACTAGGTCTCCACCATGTGCTTCTACCATCACCAGCCCCCATGAATGGACTGAGACCTTCTGACATTGTGAGCTACAACAAATCTTTCCTCCCTTAAGTTGTGGATGTTGGATATTCTGTCCCAGAAACAAGGAAGCAACTAAGACAGTCAGTAAAATCTTTAAAAAAAAAAATCTAAGCATGAGTAGCTCCATAAGTGGTGGCAGAGTTACTTGTGCCTTAACTAATTCCACCTACTTTTGTAGAATGATGTAGTGTAGTAAAAAGGCAACATAGTAAAAAAGAACAAATGGCCTAAGTCTCTTCCTTAACATTAAAAGGTATAAAATAGGCATTGTATCAACAATGTAAGAATTCTGTGAGAAAAATTTCATAGAATATCTAGGACAGTAGGCTTTTATACAGTAAAGATGACTTCCTTTCCTCCTTCCTTTCTTTTCTACTCTGGAGTCTCAGTAATCTCCAGAATGGGGTAGGATGAAAGAGTTGTGGGGGAGGGGAGCCTTGTATGAGCTATATATATGTGATATGCAATATGCATATTTACATACATATACAAATATATAGGTGTATGTGTATATATATATACACATATATAGATATATAGATATATATATGCATATTTACATACATATACAAATATATATATGTGTATATATATATACATATACATATATGTATATATATAGATAGATAGATAGATATAGATATATATATTACATTTACTTTTGGGGAGGAAAGAATTTGATCCAGAACAATAGTTGTGACACTACATTGTTTAGGAAACAATGAAAAGAAGAATCTCTGTAGGTTTAGTGCAGACATAAATCATGAGTATACAGTAAATAAACATTATAACAGGTGTTCCTCATCGGTATCTGTGATGGCTAACCTGTGTCAACTTGACTGGGCTATCAGCATCCAATTTATGGTACTGTTTCATACATAGCAAGGATTTACCAGTCTAGGAATCAGGAGATAGAAATGGGAATGGCACCACACACCCTTACTCCTAGTGACCTATTGGCAAATTTTCTGCATCTTGTTCTCAAGAATTTCTGCTCTACTGGTCTAGGTGGTTTTGGTTCCAATGGGAAGAAGTTTTTAGAGAAACACAATTCCAATGAACTGCAAGGTATGACTGCTGCCTAGTCACTTTAGGCTTACAATGCCTCTGAATTAACAAGAAAGGGGAGCTACTGATTTACTGGCACAGTTGCTTCTGTTTTCTCAACAACAACTGGACTCCTATTCCACAATGAAGGTAAAGAAGATTATGTTTGGAATACAGGAGATGCTTTAGCTTTAAAACGTCTCTTAGTATTGTAGTCTGAGCATCCCTAATCCAAAAACTCCAAAATTCAAAATGCTCTACAAATCAAGGAGCAAGATTACAGCTGAGTAAGAGCCTCTGGTGATCCTTTCCCCACAGATACATCAAGTTGATCAGTTTTGCAAACATGGAACTACCTTCATAAGAATTAAGGAAACCAGATAGGAAACCACAGTACCTGTGTTTTGCATAACAAAAAGGAAAGCCTCAGTGAGGAAGGGTAGAATGAAGGAGTTTCCCACATCACCACTACCAGGGCTCTAAGTAGCTCTCCCTGGAAAGAGATGCCTCCCACTTGGGGAAGGAGGAAGAACTGGGTTATTGAACTTTTAGTGCAGTAGCAGACTCACCACAGGTGATGCTAGGCAGAGCTCCATGTCCCCTACTGCTACATCAATACTACAGAGAGGCCACTGGAACTCTGATGGTCAGAGGTCAAATAAACTATCTCCACCACATCTCCTCTGTATCAAGCAGGAGAGAGGACAGAACACCTCACACACTAAGGAGCAAGGCATAAAAGCTAAGTACAAGTCAGTCATTGATGCAGACCAGAGCTAAAAGGGACACCGAGCCTTCCTCTGAATTACAGAACTATTAGGACAACTTGTTTCAGACTGCATCATTTCTAGCTTTGGAATGGGTCTGCTATACACACGCCCCTACCTGAAACATGGTGCACATTCCAGTGCCTATGAAAGTTGGGGATGTAACTCAAGTTAGCTTGAGCCCTGGTGGCCACACACACGTCTCCATGATCCATTACCATACCTCAAACAGCACAGCCATTACCAGGACCATGCACAGAGATTCAAGACTTAACAAGGACAAGGCAGAAACTTTTGGCCTAGTGGGGCAGAATGGTACATTGACCTCCTCCATCACTGCTAGATGGGGCATGGTCTTCAGTGACCCTTAATTCTGTATAGGCATTTGTAGTTGTGGTGTTTAGGAGCAAACCAGCTTTCACATCAGCCTAGGTAACCAAGGGATTACCTTCACCAACACTAACCCAACTCAGGGGAAATGGTATGGAGCAAGACATCATTTGCTGGGAGTAGGTGAAGGAAGAAAGCTCAGGACTCTGCTCTGTAATTTAGTGCTGGTAAAATCTAAACCTCATCTGTTTTTGGATATATAGGCTGCTTCTAACATTTATCTATTATAAGTTATGCTGCTATAAACATGAGTATGTACATATCACTGTAATATGTCTTAAACTTTTTTGGAAATATAACTACAGGAGGTAATTAGAGGAGGTATAGCTGAGTCAAATGGAATTCTTACTTTCATTTTTTTGAGAAATCGCCATATGGATTTCCATAGAGGTTGTACTAACATTATGCTAAGGTAAATAAATCAGACACCGAAGGTTAAATATCACATTTTGTCTCTTATGTTTAAAATCCCAAATTATAATCGAAAAAGTGAAATAAAAAAGAGATAATAGAAAACAGGGAGACAGATACTGTGGAGATGAGAAAGGGTCTGGAGATGGGGGAGAAGGGAAGATGGGGAGGGCAAGGGTAATTAAAATGATTCAGATGCAATATGGGCATTGCCTTAATCACTTTCTCATGGCTGGCATACAACACCTGACACTCACAACTGGAGTACTTATTTCAGCTCACAGTTCAGAGGTCTCACTCAGCTCATGCTCAGCCTGTAATGGTAAGAGGCTTGGCAGAAGGCTTAGCCAGAAAAAAAAACAGGAAATGAGGGGTGCTAATAAGGGAGACATATACCCTTCCAGGTCATGTTTCCAGTGACCTATGCGTTTAACCAGAACCCACGTCCTACTAGCACATGAAATTATCAACAGCTTGATCCACTTGATCTAATCCCAGTTAAATGTTAATTACTATTATTATAAATACATACTAAAAATAACAGTTACGGGAAAAAATAAAATGAAGCCTGGGTCTTCTAGGGACAGGCCTGAAGAAAAATAAGCAAGAGGCATTATACTATCTGACTTCAAAATAAAAACCCACAAAGCTATAGAAATTAAAACAGCATTGCATCAGCAGAAAAATAAACAAAATAATGGAACACTATAGAAAGTCTATGAGTAAGCACAACTCATTTATACCCAATCGATTTTCAACAAAGGTGCTAAGAAGATACACTAGAGAAAGAAGAGGTTTTTTAAATAACATTTTTATTGGTGAAATATGTACATGTGGAAAATTCCTAACTTCACATGATGAGGTCATAGTAAAAATCAAGGTGCACTAAAAATATTGTATAATATTTACTTTCAGGCTAAGTGCCTGAGATGTATATATAATATAAATCAATTTTATATTTGGAATTACATCCTATACCAAGATATTTCATTACGTATATATGAATATCCCAAAGTCGGAAATCCTAATACTTCGTGTCCTAAGTATTCAGATTATGGATAGTCAATCTGCATCTTCTTATGCCCTATGATTAAGTCTAAAGGAAAACTACAACCCAACCTAAGCAGGACTACTAATAGTACAGATGTTTCAGGAATGAGAATTTCACTTACTTTTATCATTTTGGGGAGTGGAAGAGGGCAATTATGAGTACCAGCTATGATCATTTATTTAACTGGTTATAGAAATGATGACTATAACTGTTACGAATATTCCTGTTTTATTTTTGTGTGTATATAATGCTAATTTCTTTGCTCTCTCCTATCATATATCACGTTATATAATAGCACTAATTGATGTTAACTTTATATCACAATATTTAAGAGTGCTTCTGGATAATTAATATTTGAGTATTTACAGTGAGTAAAGCTGATTGCTCTCCCTAGTGAATGAAGTGAGATTCATTCAACTCTTTTAGGCCTAAATAGAACAAAAGACAGACTAAGGGAGGATTAACTCTCTCTGTTTTCACGCTGGGATACGTGGTCTTCTGCACTTAGACCAAAACTTCTACTTTGCTTTCCTGGTTCTCAAACCTATGGACTCAGGCAACATCTTATACCACCAGTTCTAGGCTGCAGCTGGTAGACAGCAGTCCACAGGAGTTGTTGATCTACCTAATTATGTGAGCCAATTCCTTTTCTATCTATCTATCTATCTATCTATCTATCTATCTATCTATCTATCTATCGTCTATCAACCATGTGTTTACCTACCTACCTTGTCTATTTCATATCATTTCTGCTTCTTCGGACTCATACAGTATCTATCAAGGTAATACAAATTAAAATCACAACGAGAAAATATTCTGTATAATAATACAGAGCCTTGAAAATAGCTAAATTTAAAATTTTTGACAAGATCAAATGCCAACAAGAATTTGAAGAAACTGGAACACTCACTCACCACTCAGCATCAAAGACACCGCTAGTGGGAACATGAATGCTGCAATTTACTCAAAACTATTTGGCAGATTATTTACAACACTGAATATTCAATTAAAATATGATCTTCACTTGGACACTTGGCCAATTACTCCAGAAAAAAGTTTATGTTTACAAGAAATATGTACATTAATGTTCAGAGCAGTTTTATTTGTAACAAAGACTGGAATCAGTCCATATGTCTTTCAACTGGAGGATGATGAAACCATGGTGCAGCCATGATGTGGAATGCTAGTCAGTAATAAAAAATAATGAATACTGACACGTAAGTCCACTAAGATGAATGTCTGAGGAGGCAAACGAAGTGAGCTAAACTTACACACTGATTCTATTTATATAAATATTAAAATAACAATATTAAGAAAATGGAGTTTGGTTGTCCTTCTATATCCATGGATTCCACAACTATGGGTTCAATCTGAAATATCTTTAAAAAATTGGCTGAGGGTATAGATCAATAGAAGAGCCCCGTATGCATTGGACCCTGAATTTAACATACACAATGACCAAGTAAACCTTGAAAACTAATACTGCATTTGTAACCAAACACATATAAATGCTCTTGCCATCATTCCCTAACAATGAAAAAGTGTAACAGTTACTTACATAGCTTTTATGTTAGATTAGGTATTACAATTAATCTAGAGGTGTTTTAAAATGTACTGAAGGATATGTGTAGGTTATATGCGAATACTTTGTCATTTTATTTATTATTTCAGTGCTAAGTACTGAACCTAGGGCCTTTTGCATGACAATCAGGTGCTCTACAAGTGAGCTACATCCCCAGTCCTGCAATGTCATTTTATATATGGGTCTTGAGCCTCTATAGATGTTGCTTTCTGAGGAGGGTCTTGGAGCCAATTCTCCATTACACTTGAGGAATGGCTGTATAAAATTTGTGGCTGACTTAACTGGTAAGAGGGCAGAAAGCAGAGAAGTGGGTATGCTGTAAGAGAGCAGCATAATGGATCCCTATGGTGACAGCAGTTATCTGAATTGTGGTGGTGGATACACAAGTATTAAAGGAGAATTTAATATGTATACACATATGCATACAAAAAAATGAGTACAAGTAAAAGTGAGAACATTTGATGTGACCAACAGTAATCTCCTAAGTCTTACTCCGGGTTCCTCCCAACTTATTATCCCAGCATCACTTGCTCCTACTATTGTTGTAACCTCATGCTAACCCTCTGCCATTTCAGTGCCTCCCCATATCCTTCTTATCCATGGAGGCATACCCTAAAATCACAGTGTTTTTCATAAAATCTTTCACAATCACCTCAGCCAAAAGAAAGCTTTCCTGCTTCAACAGTGGCTCTTTTCATGGTCTACCTTGTATTTGCTAGTCATGCATGTCACTAAGACCACAGACATTTTAAAGACAGGGACTGAAGTCTAACCTGTCATGAAAAGACTTAGCTCAGTCACTTAGAAGCAAAAAGCACTCTAGTATTTGTTTTATTAATCTAATCCTACTCTTTCCAAAATACCCAATGATAATTCCTACTCCCCCAGGGCATACATTCTCCACTTGCAATAAGACAGGCCTTATTCCAGACATACTTTCATTTGGAATGTTTCTCTTCTCAAATCACAACCGACTCTTCAAAGTTTATCTCAAAGGTCTTTTATTTCTTAAACCCTTTCCTTGTTTCTCTTAATCATTTTCATCTCCCTACTGTAACACCTATTACCCTACGTCCTATACTGTGATCATATATTATCAACAGTCTAAATTTTCCCCATGAGTAAATTTCTTGACATTAAAGACTGCTCTGAACATTTTGGGAAATGTTTTACATATATGTGGTGTTCAAGTATTTGCTGAAATGGATAATTTATCTTTAGAAAGTTAATTAATGTTGACTATCATTCAACCTCCACTACCATTGAGAATATAAATTTCATGGTTTATAGAGATGTTGATTAACTTTGCATTGTGTTTCTTGTGAGTTCTATCAAGCCCGACTCTCCTCTGCCCTCTAACCTTGTCTTTTTAGACATTCATATTGTTTTTTCAACCCTTATTCAGCCTTGTCAACACACCAATGCTACCTTCAAATTCTATCCTGGTATCTCCTCCCTATCCTTATACTGTCCCCAAATGATCTCATATACCCACATACTAATTATTGTTAAATCTTAGTTTCTAACCTTTCACTTCAGCTCTAGGCCCACATTTTCAACTAATGGGACAACCATCCTCTCCTGTCTAGATATATCACAAATGGAGATTTCCCAAGTCAAGTTCACTATGCTTTCAGTATAAATTGCCTACAGCTCCCCCCTTGAACTCTATTACTAACATTAGTTGTTACTTTCTTCTTTTATGCCCCATATCCAAGCAAATAGTATTATTTATCCCACCTCCAAAATCTTACAACCCAGTTATCTTCATTTTTGTCACTATCATCGTTATATGTCACTTCCTGTCTATATCAACAGTCATGGAATTTCCCTGATTTCCCTGCCTGTCTTCTCCAACTACACTCCATCCTAATTTATCATATATTCTATCATTTGAGTTATCTTTTCAAAATAAAATTCCAACTATAAAATACGCCCATTCAAAATGATAGAAAGGTTTCTTAGTACCTATAAGATAAAATCTAAACTTATTATATAATGGAATGCACGAGTTAAGAAAGGTCCATGAGCCAAACACAGCCCACCATTTCTCTTTGTGATTATGTATTTATTTAAAAACAGCCATGTTTAGCCACTTACATATTAATTACATTATTCTACAGCCACCTTCAAAATACAAGGGTGGAGCAAACACAACAGGGACCAAATTGACTAGAAAACCAAAACAACTTTCTATCTGATCTTTTACACAAAAAGTTCGAGGTTTCTGGCAGGGAACGTATACAACAGAAAGAACCCAGTCTTTTTTTCTAGTTTCAATACTCATCATAAACTGCATTTCTTATATCAAACAAGCCATATTCTCTGATTGTTATTATTATTTGCAGTGCTAGGAATTCAACACATGGCCTATACACTGAACTCCAAATCCTGCACATCTTTTAGTTATTTTGAAAAAGGCTCTTAGTAAGTCATTAAGTTGCCCACAGTAGGCTCAAACTTACAATCTTCTTGCCACCAGGCCCAGCTTATTCTCTTAATAAAAACCGCACTTTACAAAGGACTTTACTTGGTAGAATTATGCTCAGTATATTAAATAAGAATATCAGCTTTTACCAATTCTTGTACAATGAGTAAATGTTGATCACTTATAACCAAAACACACTGAACAACTCAGATTTCAGATTTTTTTTTTTTTTTTGAGACAGGGTCTTGCTCTATAGTAGATTTTTAGAGTAGGAATGCCAGACCACTGAAGTCTATGCAAATATTCTAAAATCAAAAAAAAAAAATTCAAAACACTCTAATCCCAAACATTTCAGATAAGAGATACTCAACATGTATTTACTCTACCGAGGTATTTTGTGTAAAGAGCACTGGATTCCAACAGGAAGTCTGTCTAAGATCCTCTGGTATCTGATACTTAAGTTTGGATATTACAGCTCCACTATAGTTACATGTGAACTACATAGTCTTTTCTGAAAGATATGTCAAACACTAAATTTCTAATTTGTTACTCATTATTATTAATGTCAATATTATCAGCATCTATGATATATCGTAATTACAAATTACATTTTTATGACATCTTAAATCTCATTTCAGTTCATAGTAATGAGACTTAAAATCAAAATACTTCCTTCACTTTGTAAATAAGGAAATTATGACCCAAACAAACTAAGTTCCTTACCTAGAACCACAGGGACAATAAAGCGCAGTGCCTAGGATTTTGTAAATCTAGGGCTCCTGATTCTAGCTCAAAACCTTTCCTACTTTTCAATGCTGTCTCCAACCTTCAGCCAGATATGATGGTGTATGCACATAATCCCAGCACAAAGAAGGAAAGAAAGAAAAGTATAAACTTCATGAGCCTTTTTTTTTGTGTGTGTGATTTGAGACTGGGTCTTGCTATGTAGTTCAAGGTGACATTAAACTCGTTATATGGCTAGGCTTGCCCAAACTTACAATCTTTTGCCTCTACTATATGAAAAACTAATTTGAAACAACAAAAACTCTACTCTGACCTTCACCCAAAAGACAAGACAATCAGCAGAGCTTCCTGCTTCTATCTGAAGATTATTGCAAGATAGCCACATCAGAGTTGTTAAGACTATTCATTCATTGTCTAATTAGCGTAGGAAACATCTGATTGC
Organism: Ctenodactylus gundi; assembly: GCA_004027205.1. Taxonomy (NCBI): domain Eukaryota; kingdom Metazoa; phylum Chordata; class Mammalia; order Rodentia; family Ctenodactylidae; genus Ctenodactylus; species Ctenodactylus gundi. The sequence goes on from PVKB01002536.1 coordinate 227,294, forward strand.
AATTAAAACTATTTTACATAGGCATAGAACTTTGAATTGGCAAACGAAAATGTTTCTGGGCAGAAATGAATAAATAAAAAGAAAAAAACTTTCAACCCAACAAAGAATATCCACTGAAAAATAATGAGACTCCACAGAATAAAAAAAAAAAAAAATCAAAAACTGGGCAAATGAGATGAACAGACACTTCTCAGACGTATAAACAGCCAGTAAGTACATGAAAACATATTCAGTTTCTTTAGTAATTAGATAAATGCAAATCAAAATAACATTGTGATTCCATGTTACTCCGCGGGGAAAAAGGAATCCTTGTACATTGTTTTGTGAGACTGTAAATGGTACAATAATTATAGAAATCAGTATGGAGCTTACTCAAAAAATTGAAGATATTCCATTTGATCCAGAAATACCTCTTCTGGATATCTTTCTAAGAACGAAAGACATCATCTAACAGTGATGCATGCGTGTTCATGTTTACAAAAGTACAACTCATAAGAGCTAAATCTTGGAAGCAGCCTGTAGGTCCATCAACAGATGAATGAATAAAGAAAATATGGTGTATCTATACCTAATGGAGTATTATTTAACGATAAAGATAAATTTGAGACATCTGTAGGAAAATGAATATACCTTGAAAGTATTATACTTAGCAAACTAAATCAGACATAGAGGATTAAATATTTCATGATTTCTCGAATATGAGAAACTCTAAGTATAAATAAGTAAAATTTCAAAATAAAAGAATGATGGAAATGAGGGACAGATTTTGAGGAGACGGAGAGGGGATGGGGTGGCAAGAAGGTGGGAAAGGATAGGAAAAGTGAAAAATAATTAAGGTGCAATATATGAGTGCATTCATTCCACAAAATAAATGGAATTGTTATGTATCAGAAATACATTCTAATATAATGAATACACAATGTGAAGGAGAAATATCCACAAAAGCCCTTAATTGAAAGAGTGAAAACCTATCTGGAACTGAAAGAGTGAATATTGGCTAGGGCTGAACGAAGAAAACAAGCAGCCATGCAATTAATCAGGCTTGGGAAAACAGACACAGATAAAACCAGCTGCAAAGTTAATAGGAAATGTTCCCCCCCCCCCCCAAGGTCACGCAGCTGTTCTAAAATATCACTAGCAATCCCTCTTAACCATTACTGCTTTCTTACCAGTGACAACCCCCAGGCCCACTCTGCTTTTTCATTTATTGCCCTAGAGATTCACCCAACTCCTAAACTGCTTTTGCCCCATAACAGCACCCAGGCACTTTTCCTAACTTACCTCCCCGACAGCCATAAATCTACAACTGATCCTGGCTTCCTTTAAACTCTCAAGATTCTTTAGTAGAAGCTAACTCTTATAAAAGACACTTCTCTCATCCCTCTTATCAAGAGGCATTCCATGGCTCCTTTGGAGTTTACTCCCACACTCTGAGTCAATAAATCTGACTTTGCCAGACTACAGAATCATTTCGGTGGTCTTTTGTTGATTACACTTTAACAAGGATCTTGCAGATTCGGCAGTTTACTACTGACACAAGTTGGCTCTACAGGACAGGCCCCCTCAAAAACACTTCTAATCCTAAACCAGGAAACAGCTACAAAGTATTATTTCCACCAAGAAAGACAAGCAAGCAACTGAATTCTACTCCTTCAGACGTAACTAAACCCACGCAACTTCTACACCCTTCAGAAGAGTTTATCATCAAGCAGCAGATAAAAACAGAATGTACTGTCCCAACAGGGCACCGCATGCTTTGAAAACCAGCACTTGGGAGGGAGCTTAAGATGAGAGGATCACATATTCAAAGACAGACTGGGCTACAGAGTGAGATTCTGTCTGAAAAAAAAAAAAAAGAAAAAGAAAAAGAAAAACTAAAAACAACAACAAATCCAGAAATACACAAATTGATGATAACATCTCATTTTTAATGTAAATGAGTCACATAACTCTTGGGCAATTTATCTGTCCGTAATCTAACACTAAATAATACATCATATTCACAAAACCTATGTATAATTTCTAATTTTTAACTTTAATATACATTATTTAGAAATGAAATATTTCCAATTTTCTTCAAATGGCTTTGAAAGCCAAAGTGAATTGTTTTAGCCATAAGTCAAATTAATTTCATATACATAAAAGCTACATTTAATCTGCTACATAAAAAAATAAGACCCTATTTTATTCTAAGCTTTAAACAACTCAAAGTTTAAAAGTAACTCACTACCCATAAATTTTGGGAAAGAGCAAGTCTAACTATTTTAAAGAATAACTGCAATCTGCCTTTGCTAAGCCCAGACTTAAGAGGGAAGTGCAAGACAAAGGACATTACGACCAAAATAATATTCTAATGTAACTACACGACCAAGAAGAAATGTTCTTAGAATCTTCTGAACAAACTTCAAAACAATGATGCAGATTTGGAACTGTAGTAACAGCTACATACCTACTTCAAATACAAGTCAGGCACTGAAAGTCTGAAGAGGACTAAACCAGAGGTTATGTTTTCAGCCAAAGATTAAAATTGAATCGAAAACAGTACCAGGCTCAGCCAATAACTGCTGGACAAATAATAGTCTTAAAGCTTTATACATTCAGGGCAGAAAGGACTATTGTTCACAGAGCATGCTTCTTGCACATATCCTTATCTTTAAACACAAAGTTGTTCAGAAAACACTGTGAATTTAAAACAAAAGCAAAGTAATCTTGGATTAGTATTTTCTCTTTTATGAAAAAGCCACTTGGTATATCAGTAGTTTCATTTTTTCATCAGAAAATAGAATGTATATTTGCAACATTCCATTTATTTAAAATCAAGTCTTAGGGTTCTTACAAATAGGGAAGGCAATAATAGACTAAGAAAACATTGTCAAAAACACTGCAAACAGAGAGCCTGGAGTAGCTCAGCAGCAAAGAACTTGCTTAGCATTTAATCTCCAATATCACCAAAATCCAAAGCCTTAAAAAAAGGACTCATGAAGTTACAATGTCTAGTGTGAAGCAAATTGGGAATGCCAACTGAAAAGCTCTAAAAAATACGTAAATTTCAAAGACCAGGAAAGAAGTAAAGGTGAATTTGAACAATATGAAAACTTCAGTGAAAGTATAAAATCATCCATATCTGCTCTGGAATTTTCAAGGCTAATGCAAATCCCATCCCAAAATAACCATCCACAGCACAACTTAAATAATACAAGTAAGTCCCACTGGTTTTCTAGTTCATAGTCTTTGAATGTATTATATTGTTTGGATGAAAAAAAGAAACACCATTTCCAATTCTGTTCCAACTTTCCAAAGGTCCCGTAATATAACTGGAGGTGATGAAAATCTCAAACCTTTACTTTTATTTTCTTCTAAATCTTTTAACCTGATTTGGTTATTGTACCCAAAAGTTTTAGAATGACTTTTCTTCCAATTAAACAAAGCTGGCACTGTTTTACCACTTCCTTTTGTAAACTATAAAGTTCTACTGCTATTTCTACTGAAGTGACTAAATGTGCAGAACAAATATTAAAAAGATTCTTTCTGAATACATTAGCATATATCAAAAGAAAGACCTAAACAATCGAAAAATAATGAGAAAAGAAAAAACAATGATAATGGGGTTAAACAAAATTTTTTCTATTTCATTAATTTATATTTATATAACTATATATTTAAATACATTTTCTTATATTCATATTTATATTAGAACTATATTTTTTATTCATTATGTTTTACAAATGTGATGAAAACAAACCACAAAGAATGTTTCCTTTTAAAGATATTAAATCACTAATCCTAATATATTACAATATGGATCCCAGGAATAGATGTAAGGATCTAGAAAATCAGCAGTATAAAACTATATAAGCACATCTAAAGATTCTGAATTTCTCTCCAGATAGAATAAAAAATGACCACTTGAGAAGCAAATTTCTTCGTGTACAATTAAGAGCATATAACGGAAGGTATCAGGCATGGTGGCACACACCTGTACGCTCAGCCACAGGCAAGGTAGGTCACAAAGAACAGGCCATATTGTGAAAATCCATCTCAAAAAGGAAAAAAAATTAAAAAAAGAAAAAACAACAAGGCCAGGTGTATAACTAAAAAGGAGGGTCCTTGCCTAGACTAGGCAAGGTGCTGTGTCCAAGTGCCACAGAAAAAAAGGGAGTGAGTTGGCAAGTCAAAGAGGGCAAGTAACAAAAAAAGCTCACACTCCATGGCTAGAGGCAGGAGCCACATAAAATTAGAGGAATGACAAATATGCCTGACAGAAACCTAGTCACCTCTACCAGATAAAAGCAGTTCGATGAGCCTTTCTTCTCCGTTTACATTTATACATTAACTAGAGACAGGGTTCCCGCTTCCAAGTGAATTCTTGCACTAAGAGTGACACATATAAACAGAGAATGGCCAATAATTCAAGTCATTCAATATTAAATACAAGTCTATAGCAACATAAATCATTTGTGTTTAAAATATATGTAAGTCTTCTAAGGTGTAGAAAACGTAAATTTTCAGGTCTACTTTATTATAAATTATAGGACCTTGCTATAAGCACACTGTGTGAAAGAGAAAAGGGAAAAAAATAAAAATAATCTACTACATCATGCCATTGACTTACTCTAGAAATACAAGCATGGATCTTTGTTCCTTGGGTATACTGTCAGTTTTGAACTAAACAAGAAAGCAACTCTGCTGACATTTTTATGGAGAATTTTATGAAAATTGTTTAAACACGATAAATGAAAATATTTTGGAACTTTTACTACAACACTAGTTCTTCAGACATAAATGAAATACAAGTTTAAAATTATTTCTGTACTGACAAGCTCGGCAGCAAAGTTGTACTTGCATGGAACTTTAATTTGAAATTTGTAACTATTAAAAGTTTTCAGCAAATGCTAACCTTTAACAGAATAAAGAGGAACAACATTTAATGCGGTAGTACAATACCTAAAACAAATATATATATTCCCCAGATTTGAGCGGCATTAGCTACTAATCCTGTTTTGAACTTCAGTTTTCTTCTTCTGAATTAAATTAGACACAGTGCAAAACTAATTTGATTAGTCAAGCATACAAATAAACAAATATCATGATTGGCGTTTAAATCAGTAGTAATGTAAATAACACAGGCAACTTTACTCTTGTCCTAAAGAAATGTAGGAAATCACCCTTGGTAAAAATAAGCACGCATATATTTAAACTGTGACAGTAGGTATTCTAGGGAATAGAATCCAGGAATTAACTGCCAAGTCCTTTCTCTATGCTAACTCACCTCTATTTCATTTAAGAACGAAACAATACTGTGGAATACACAAAGGATAGGGGCATTTAAGTAAACAATCCAAAGTGTAGGGCAAATACAAGGTCAGAATTTTATTCTTTTGGGCCAAAAACTGTTGTAAAACCCTCATAAAAATTACAATAATGTAATATTTAAAGTGAGTTCAATAAAATAAAAATATATGAAGCATTACTTCCTAAGTAAAAAACATAAAACTTTAAAACTAAATTTACAAAATTACTCAATTTTCAATATACAATTACCAACTATGAACCTATCCAGATAGCAGTGTACAAGTTTCCACATTATTTTAGATCTGGACTGTACAACTGGTATATGGAGTTAAAAAATTAAATATAAGTAATTTGACATTTACTAATTATTTGAATTTAAATAAAACTAAATATTTAATTCTTAAGTTGCAATAGCCATTCTCTGCACTGTCAAGAGAAGTTATATTGGCTAGCATTACTCTATATATATTACAGGTTGAAATATCTCCCAATAAATTACTGATTTAATTCCAAGTATGACAGAATAGAAAGAGGAACATGTACATTTATGGTTTTTAAAAATTCTATGGAAATTGGCAGGCTTAAAAATACAATTTAAAATGGCGTCTAGAATCATGAAATTCTTAAGGAAAATGTTCTCAATATTTATACCAGATACATCTACTGAAAACTACAAAAAAAAAAAAACTGCTATAAGAAATCACAGACTGAAACAAATGGAGAGATCTACTACGTTCCTTGATAAGAGGGCTGAATATTGTGAAGACATCATTCTTCATAAAACTGATTTATAGATTCAATGTAATCTCCAGCAAAACCCAGTAGCCTTCCTTCTGAGAGTAAACTTGACAATTCAACTGATACTTATTGTCCACTGTGTGACACGGTTTCCAATAGGGAAAATGAAGGCCTATACAGCAAATGGTACAAAGACAATTACATATCCACATGCAAAAACTGAACTCAATCTAAACTACAAATCTAATATAAAAAATTAATTCAAATTGGATAAAAACGTAAATATGAACTTATGAAACCTATAGATAAAAATATAGGGAAAATCTTCAGGATCACGTTTTAGGTAGATTTCTTAACTGAACACAAAAAGCATAAACGTTAAGACAAAATTGACGACCAGAGCTTCATCAAAAACTTCTACCCAGGAATGGAGGTTGCACACTTGTAATCCCAGCACTCTGGAAGGCTAAGGCAAAAGGAATTCAAGTCTATGCCCAATCAATGTAGTTTAGTGACTAAGACTCTCTCCAAAATAAATAAAACATAGGTTGGGCATTTATCAGTGCTAAGGCTCTGGCTTCAATCCCCAGTACTACACATACACGAACATATTCTATGGTTATTTTTCCCATTTTATTAATATGTATATATGGAAAAATTAATGTTTACACTGAACTTGAATACTGTGTACACATGTTCCATGACAAAATTACAAACCTTTCCCCTCTCCCTTTTGACCCTCCCATACTCTTCCCCTCCTCCCTAAATCTCACTATCCCCCCCATTTGGTTCTATAAAATGACTGTATACTGAATTTCTCATACTAGAGAAACCATTTGATATTTAATACATGAAAAGATGTCCAACACCCTTAGCCATTAGAGAAATGCAAATCAAAACATCACTAAGGCATCATCTAACCCCAGAGAGAACGGTGCGTATCAAAAACTCAAACAATCAATGCTGATGAGGCTGTGGGGAAAAAGGAACTCTCTTACACTGCTAGTGAGCTTGTAAATTGGTACAACCACTATGGAGGGCAGTATGGAAATTCCTCAAAAGGGCTGGACAAAATATCCCCTATGATCCAGTGATACATCTTCTGGAATCTTTCCAAATGTGTTAAAACCATCACATCAAAGAGATACATGTATACTCATGTTCACAGTGACACAACTAATTATAGATAAAATGTGAAAGGCACCAAAAATACCCATCAACAGACCAATGTATATAAAAATTGTGGTATATGTACACAATGGAGTACTACTCATCTATATAAAGACAGATGGTTTTGAGTCTTTTATAGGTAAATGGATGCAACTTGAGACCATCATGTTCAGTGAAGTGAATCAGGCACAGAAGGTTAAATTCTGTGTTTTGAAAGACGTTTTACAAAAAAAAAAAAAAATACAGATTGATAGAAAACTACCGGGAAAATAAAAAGGACTTATATTCAAAATATAGTAAATATTCTCAAAATTCAATAAGAAAAAACACTCAATTTTTACAAAGAAGCAAAAATCATAAACAATTATTTCAATAACAAGGATATATAAATTGGCAAATACACACATAAAAATGTATCAACTGACAGTGCCAAAATTGAAGGTGAAAAATCAAAATTCTCATATATTGCCAGTGGGAGTATAAAAAAATGACAGCCATTTTTGAAACAATTTGTCAGTCTTTTACAAAGTTAAAGGTTAAAGTTATCTACCATATGTCCAACAATTCTACCACAGATATTCAAACATAAAATGAAAATAAGCATTCATGAAAAGACCTGTACATGATTAGAGTAGATTTATTTATAATAGTTCAAATCAGAAAACACAATAGCCCTCAGCTGACAAACAAAATGAACTGTGATATACAACGGAATAATACTTGGAGATAAAAAGGAATGAAGACTCATACATAAAATGATACAAACACATTTTAAAAAGGTCCAATTCATATCAGACAGATAAAAAGGCTACATACCCCATGATTTTATTTAGACAATATTCTAAATAAGGCAAAAATACAGTTATAGGAAAAATGATTAGTGGTTTATGAGAATTTTAAGGTTACTGAGAAAGTGGTAGAAATGTTCCATATTTTCATCGTTCCAGTGTTTACACAAATGTGTGCATTGTTAAAACTAACTGAATATACACTTAAAATGAGAGGATTTTATTTTAGGCACATTATACATTAATATATTTGAATTAAAATAGAAGTAATATAACTATTCCTCTATCTTTGGAGCTCTGTAAGTGTAGCTCTATCATCACAAGGAAGTACAGTAACATTAGACCAAGAATATGATGCAGAAATAGAGTGGAAGAAAAGCAATTTATCTTAAGCCAATGACATGCTTTCTCTTGGTCTTAGATTTCTCTATTGTAAACAAAAGGACTTACAATACATTTTCCCAAGTACATTCAAAATTTTTACAGATTTTTTTGGGAAAAAAATTCCAAGGTCAAAATTACTTGAGAAACTTTCTCCATAAGGTAAAGCAAAATTAATATTAACATGATGGGTTAAGAGCAGTGCTGCATTCATTCAAATGTTTCCTGTTTTTTTTAACTCACTGTTTTCCACATTCACTACACCATAGAACCTATATTTTGGGAAAAATATTATTATTAACAAGTTTTCTAGTTCTAGGATTGTATAACCAAAATTTCGAGATCTGTCTTCCTATTAAGTTTTGTGTTGACTGGCAAATAATAAAATTGACTTCAAAATAGTTACAAAGAATTGTGTTCTATAATGAGAAAACTGCCTATAATCAGAAACTTAAACGAGTATTTCATATTCATCTTGATTGCTTTCTTAGTCAAATCCTGAGTTTTTAATTAGGGTCTGTTACGGTTTAGATCTAAAATGTCCCCTCAAAAGTCTTATGTGTTTGAAAGGTGGTTGGATCAGTGAGGTACTATAGTCATCAGCAGACAGACCCACTAATGATTTCATAGATGAACGTGCTGTTGGGTGGTGGAGACTGGTTAGAAGAGAAAGGTCACTCAGGGACACAATCTGGAAGAATGAATTCTTGGACCCAGCTCCTCTTCTCTCTCTCTGCTTCCTAGTGGCCACAAGGTTAGCAGCCAAGCCCGTCTACCACACTGTTTCTACATTAGAGCCTGATAAGCATGGACTGAACTCACTGAAATTATAAGCCAAAATAAACTTCCTCTCCTTTTAAGTTGTGAATAGCAGGTATCTTGTGCTAGCAATGAGAACACTGATTGATTAAAAAAAATATTCTTAGGTATTTTTACCAGTATATTAAAAGACATGATTGAAATTTAAAAAGAAAAAACTTGATTGAATTACCTCTTTCTTAAAGCTCCACCCCAAATAATACAGTAGAGTTTAAGAACTTGAAAGCAATACCAGAGAAACTATAATTCCTAAGTTATTACTACAGAAACGCTATCTCAAATCAGTGTAAAAGAGTTTACTGTAAAAAAAAAAAAACCCTTAGGAGTCTATAAAAATATGGTTAGTCAAAAAAGAAGAAAGGAGAGAAGAGTAAGAAGAAAACCTGGGGAACTTTCAGCCAAGATGGTGATTGAGTTACAGAAATGTTCATGGGCTCCTTGTTGGCTCATCCAAAAAATTGAGATAAACTTAAAAACTGCCTGTTCAACTTAGGAGAGAGAAGAAAGCTACAGGAATTTAAAGTAAGTCACATGAGGGTTGGAAACACCATAAATATGTCAGAATCTAAAGAAAACACTAGCCCAGGAAGCCACCCAAGACCTTCTGAGAAGGGTCACGAGCTGCTGGCATCCAAAGACCAAGGTAAGCCCAGAGTCTGGAGCCTGAGGCTGAAAGCAAGGTCAGCCGGGAACTGGCAGACACGAAAACTGACAGCAGCTGATAGCCCTAGCCTCCACAAACAACCCTGTGTGTAGCTCAAACTACAAACACCCTGTGAGCTTCCCCTGAACAGGCCTCCCAGAGATTAGACTATCTTGGCAGAAGCAGAATTGGCAGACATACTAGGCAGTATGATATAGGCAGGAGCCATTTTGAAAAGAGCCTGAGTCTGAACCGTTTAGGGAAAATGATGGCACAGGCCACACATCACAGATTGTGGAGATACTTTTATTCAGTGCCTAAGAAGAAACGGGCAGAGATAGTTTCAGAGGGAAGAGAAAGGCTGCTGACCTCCTGAAGAGCATGGGTAGTAGTAGGAGCACCTCAGAGAGCAGAGAGCCCCACCATCAGGGGAGAAAAGCCAGGACAGAGGGGAGAGGTTTACTGAGGGTGCTGACTGTGAACAAAACACCTTAGAGGCAATCAGACTGTTAGGTCCTCCCTCACTGCCTATTCCAAGCACAAAACTCATAAAACCTTCAGCAGTCCCCACACACCCTCATATACATTCAAAGAAACCTCTCAGCTAGACCATTAAGTGAAGTGCCTCAACAACATAATCACTGGAAGTCAAGGCAATAGGACACATGAAGAAACACCTGAGATTCCAGAAGCTAATTTCAGGAACCCTGAAATAGTGGAACTAATAGGAAAGGAAGTAAAAATTCAAATAGACCAGTTGGTTTCTGCAAACAGTCAATTCAAACAAGACATTCTTAAGGAATTGCAAGTAATCATCAGTGGGCTTAAAAAGGAACCTCAAGAAACACACTTCACCCACAAAGAAGCATACAGACTGAAGGTAAAAGGATGGAAACTAGTACTACACATGACGGGAGCCCAGAATCAAGCAGTAGTAGCTATACTATTCTCAGACACTGCAAATTACAAACCAAAACAGACCAGAAGAGACAAAGACAGAAAATATATACTGGTAAAAGGAACAATTCAACAAGAGCTCACAATCATAAACATACATGCACCCACTGTAGGTACACCCAATTACATAAAACAGAAACTTCTGGACATGAAGGGCCAAATATGTCCCAATACAATCATACTAGGGAACTTCAAACCCCCACTCACTTAGCCAAATTAAAAATCAACAAGTTAACATAACAGAATCAATGGGACACAGTGACAGCAGTACTAAGAGGGAAACTTATAGCTATGAATGAATATATGAAAAAAGAGCAATCACAAATAAACAATCTAATGATGTAGCTCGAAGTCCTAAAAAAATAAGCCAAATCCAAAGGGCAAATAAGAAAATTGTAAGAACTAAAAGTAAAAAAAAAATGCAATCAATCAATGAATCTTTAATTTTACTATATACAAAGGATATGACTGATAAACCTACTGCCAAACTCACCAAAAGAAAGAAATAAAATCCACATCAATGCAATTAGAAATAAAAAAGGTAAAAATCACAACTAATGTTGAAATCCAGAGAATTATAAGAAACTATTTTGAAAACCTGTATCTCAATAAATTTAAGAACTCAGATGAGTGAATTTCTTGACAGATATAACAAAACTGAACCAACAAGATACAAAAACGCTGAACAGAACAATAATCAGGCCTGAAATTGAGGCAATAATAGAGGCCTACCAAGAAAGGCCTGCCCAGGATCTGACAGCTCCTCTGCAAAATTTTATCAGACCTTTTGGAAAGAGTTAGTGCCAATACTCCTTAAACTCTTTCATGAAATTGAAACAGTGAGAACACTGCTCAACTCCTTCTGGCAAGTAGTTATCATCTTGATCCCAAAACCAGACAGAGACCCAACAAAAGAAAGAAAACTGCAGGACAATTTCCTTAATGAATATAGACACAAAAATCCTCAATAAGATATTTGCAAACAGAATGCAACAAATTATTAAAAAGATCATACACCACGATTAAGTTGACTTCATCCCAGAGATACAAGGCTTCTTCAACCTACGCAAATCAACTAATGTAATACCACACATCAACAAAAGCAATGACAAAAATTACATGATCATCTCAATAGATGCATAAAAAGCTTTTAACAAAACGTAACATCTCTTTCTGATCAAAACTCTGATGAAAACAGGTATATAAGAATCCTACCTTAAGCTGCTAAAAACAATTTATGACAATTCTACAGCCATCATCATCCTATATGGGGAAAAAATAAAAGCATTTCCCCTAAAAACAGGAACCAGACAAGGGTGTCCACAGTTATTACTTCCATTCAACATAGTGCTTGAAACCTTAGTCAGTTATCAGGCAAGAGAATGGAATACAAGGAATATGCGTAAGAAAGGAAGAAGTCAAGCTATCCTTATTTGTGTGTGACATGATCCTTTATGTAGAGGACCCCCAAAACTTTTAGAACTAATAAACAAATTCAGCCAGGTTGCAGGATATAAAATCAATACACAAAATTCAACAGCATTCCTCTACAGCAAAAATGAAAACACGGAGAAAGAGATCAGAAAAACAGTTCCATTCAGAGTTGCCTCCAAAAAAAATTAAATACCTACAAATCAACCTAAGCAAATGCAAGGTTTCTATACTGAAAACTATAGTACTCTGGAAAAAGAAAGTGAAGAGAATTTTAGAAAATGAAAAGACATCCCCTGTTCCTGGACAGGCAGAACCAACATTGTCAAAGTGGCCATAACACCAAAACTGATACAGAGTCAATGCAATCTCTATCAAAATATCAACAGCATTTTTTTCATAGAACTAGAAAAAAAATTATCTGAAAGCTTATATGGAACTCCAAGAAACCTAGAACAGACAGAACAATCCTAAGCAACAAAGCAATGGCAGGAGGTGTCACAATACTAGATATGAAATTATATTACAAAACAACAGATTAAAAATCACATGGTACTGGCACAAGAACAGACAAGCAAGCAGATCAATGAAACAGAATACAAAGAAATCCCCTAGTACCTTCAGCCATCTGATCTTCAACAAAGGGGCCAAAAACATATGCTGGAGTAAAGACAGCCTCTTTAACAAAGGGTGCTGGGGAAACTGGCTACCAACATGAAGAAGAACAAAACTAGACCCACATCTTTCACCAAATGAAATCAAAATAGATCAAAGACTTAGACATCAAAATGGAAATACTGAACTTGTTCGAAGACCAAGTAGGAAAAACCCTAGAACACAAAGGCGTAAGCAAAGAATTTCTCAAGAAAACACCCAAGACACATGACATAACACCAAGAATCAACAAATGATATTATAAAAATTAATGAGATTCTGCATAGCAAAGGAAGCAATCAACAGAGGGAAGAAGGAATTAAAGGAATGGAGAAGGAATGGAGAACTTTTTTGCTAGCTACTCCTCAGACAAATGACTATTATCAAGGATACACAAAGCTCAAATAAAATTAGACCCTTCAAAGTAAAGGACCCCATCAAAAATGGGAATCTGACATGAATAAACAGTTCTCAGAAGAAGTCCACATGGTCAACAAATACATGAAAAATGTACAGCATCTTTTGCCATCAGAGTCATGTGAATCAAAGCAATACTAATCCATCTAATGCCAGTAAGAATCGCTAGTATTAAGAACTCAAGAAAAAAAAAAAAGAAAAGCAAATGCTGGCGAGGCTGTGTGGAAAAAGCAACCTTCTATGTTGCTGGTGAAATTGTAAGTTGGTACAACCACAATGGAAAGCAGTGTGAACATTCCTCAAAAAACAGAACATATCTTATCTGACCTAGCTATGGCTCTTCTGAGTATCTTCCCAAGAGTTAGACTTATCATACAAGAGTGATACATGCATACCCATGTTTATAGCGGCACAATTTATAATAGTCAAATCTTAGTATAAGCCAGTATGCCCAACAATAGATTCATGAATAAAGATGTAGCATACACACACATACACACACACACACACACACACACACACACACACAATGAAGTACTACTCTGCCATAAAGAAAGACAAATTTGAGTCATTTGTAGATAAATGAATGCACCTTGATACAATGATGCCCAGAGAAACACAACAGACCCACGGAGTCAAATGTTATATGGTTTATCTGAGAAAACCAAACATAAAAAGAGAAATGGAAGAAAGTAAACAGACTCTGTGGAGAGGGAAAGGAGATGTGGTAGTGGGGGCGTGGGTTAGGAGATGGGAAGGGGAAAATGATGTGACATATAAATAATTTTAAAAATAGACAGATGAGATAGTATATGTCAAAAGAAAGGAAGCCTGAAAACAGGATTGGAGGAATAACACAGCAGTTAAAGCACTTGCCTATCAAGCACAAGGCCCTGAGTTCGATTCCCCAGAAGTAAGTAAGATGGGCGTGGTTGCGCACATCTCTATTCCTAGCACTGAGGAGGCTGAGTGCAAGACTGCAGTGAGTTTGAGGCCAGCCTCAGCTCCATAGTGAATTCAGAATCAGCCTAGGCAGTCTCAAGAAAAAAAAGCGAGAGAGAGAGAGAGAGAGAAAAGCCTGAAAAGAATACTCTAAAGGTTGTTCTTCAGCTCTTCACATATGACCCTTAAAGAAAGTATAACACAGGAGAAAATTGTACAGATAAAAATATCTCTGAACATAAGTACAAAAATAATAACTCTGGCAAATTCTGGTGGATAAACGATCTACTCCTAAAACTGAAAAAAAAGTCAGTAATACCATGTTCAATTAGAGCCAACCCAGGAGCCTATTTGTCCCAGTATCATCCAGGCAATGGAAAGTATACTGTATACTTTGGAGTCTTCAATTTCCCTTAATAAGTCTTATCACTGTCCAATCAATGGTTTTGTAAGAATATATTTTAACTGGAAGTAAGAAAGTTCTCTAAGTTTACTATATGCAAAATTATTCCTTAAAAGTGTACTCTATTTTTCAATTTGAAATTCATCCCTTTCAAGCCCTAAGGTATACTCTGTAGGCACGAGGCACTATACAGAATATAGAAGTATATCATTTTTGAAGAGTGAAAAAATAGAAAAGCAGAATTACATTTATTCCTCTAGAATCTTGGTTTTAAACGTATTTTATGAGAGCTAAGTATAACAGAAATGGCTTTGTACCTAGATTGCTTTGATAATCACTAACAGTATTTCTTCAAAGTAGTTTGGCCAGAGATGTTCCAACAATAATTTAAATGAGATCTGGTGGACTTTTATAAATCAGAACTGGGGAAGTAACTTTCTAGTATTAAAGACATACATACAAAGTGTATAACATCATTACACATTTAGAAAAAAAATATGAACAGTATATACTTCTGATTCCTTCTGAAAACTATCTTTATATAGTTCCCTGTAAAAAAAAGTTTGTGAAAATCTATACATAGATATATAAATAGAAAATATATCAGAAATGTCAGATAAAATTCTACTAAGAAAGTAATGGAATTTTAAAAAGTCATCTCTTTTACAAGTATGACTATATTTAAGAAAAATGCCTTAAAAACTGCAACTAAGAAACTGTTCAAGAATGTAAGCAGTTCAAATTTAATTGTGAAACCTAGTTTTGGCATTCTAATTCAGAAAAAAAAATGATTCAAGAATATGTACATAACTCACATGGATATTACTCACCCACATTTGGAGGTTTCACATAATTTACAGGTAGTTCTGGAGGTCTGCCTCTATGTAGAGCTGCAAAAGCAGACCCATTCCATAGTGTATTCTTACAGTCTATGTGAGAAGACTGAAAGTTAGTCAAGGAATTGAGCAGTGCTCTTTGTCTTTAACTGTGCCTCAGAAATATGTCTATTTTCAATTTCATTTGTTGCATTATATTTTCACTATTAAAACTACAATAAAATAATTTACATATTAAATACGTTATCACCTAAATTATGACTATCACAGATAGCTTTAAGTTTACATCAGTCTTTCTTATCTTTAAGTTTATTATATGCATGTTCATAAAGCTGTATAATTAACAATTTGGTCACAGAATATTTTACAGTGTTTAAAACCGGGTATCATTCATGTCACTACTTCTCTTATTACATTAATATTTTTTAAATACTATGTTAATAAAACAGTAATAAACTGGGTGCTATACTGGAAGAAATTAATTATTGTAAGAGGAATCTCTAATACCTAATTTCACATTTTTATGTTCATAAAATTCCACCATATATTTTATGTATTAGGAAAAATATGTAAAAAATGAAGAAACATCAGAAGAGATAAACTGTTATTGAATAGTCACTGATGGGTTACTATTTTGTTAAAATATTTTCAATTATAAAAATTTTCTACCTGGGTATGGGGGCACACACCTGTAATCCCAGATATTCAGGAAGGTAAAGCAGGAGAATTCCAAGTTCAAAGCCAGACTAGGCAACTCAGTGAGACCCTATCCCAAGTAAAGTGAAAATACAAAAGGCTGGGATTACAGCTCAGAGAGAGTGCACTTGCACAGCATGTGTAAAACCTTAAGTTAAATTCCAAATACAACAAAGAAATATAGATATTATGCATATGTAAATTTTTATTTACATAGATATTGTTCATTCTTTACAAAATACACGATTAGGATGATATTAATTATTATGAATAGGAAAAATTAATAAAGAATAAAAACATTACTTATAATTTTTTTTTTTGAGACAGAGTCTCGCTCTGTGGTCCAGGCTGGTCCTGAATTCACTTCAGAGCCCAGGCTGACCTTGGACTCAGGGCAGTCCTCCTGTCTCAGCCTCCGGAGTGCTGGGATTACAGGTGTGCGCCACCACGCCCAGCTTATGTGGTGCTGGGGAATCGAACTTGGGTACTTAGCGCTTGGCTTAGCGCTTGCTCAAGCGCTTTAACTGCTGAGCCATTCCTCCAGCCCCTACTTATAAAATTATTTTAAACATTTATTCTTTAGTAATCAAGGAATGAACTTTTGAGATTTCTGCTGTACAATTACAGGGGTTTAATATTCTTCACCTCTATAAGATTCGCAGGCATAAAAGGATTTGTTAGTAAAAATTTGTACATTAAGAACATAAAAATTCTATTGCCATGATAAAACTATCAAAATAAGTATCATAAAAAAGAACAGGAAGGAACATTTATACAACCTCAAGACATGGGGCTCTCTACTCCTTTCTCTGATAATACACTTCTAAAATCTAAGAATCTTACCTTTGGCATCCCGTAACAGAGACTGCCGACCAACACCTAGTAATGTCTGCACCCCAGGAACACTCTGAGGGATCTCTTTATCTAGTAATGGACCAATCCGCTCACAAATTTTAAGGAGGTAGTCTGGAGGAATGTGTGCATTGGCTGCCACCTAAAAAGTATAAATACAGTAGGGAAAAAATGAGGAAGGAAGAGTATTTGGTTTACAAAATCAAGTCCCTTATCAAATTGTTCTATTGGTACATTTTTAATATACAAAGGCAGGAAAATAAAACTTTAAGTATTTAGACTTAACCAAAATTAAGAAATGGCCACGCTGGGCTTGGTAGTATAGTTATGTAATCCTAGCACTTGGGGAGGCTGAGGCAGGAGGACTGCAAGGTCAAGCCCAGCTCAGCAAGTTGGCCAGCTAATGAGGCCCTACCTCAAAATAAAAAAATAAAAATGGGCAGGGGATATGATATAGCTCAGAATGAAGGCTGGTGCTCATTCAATACCACAAAAAAGAAACAGCCAAAAATAAAAATATGTAAATGACATAAAAAACATTAAATGATATGGCCCAGTAACTTTTATATACCTTGATTAAATCATTAAATTTATAAAATATATGTTACAAAGCCACAAGAGTAATTAAGCCCCCAATCCAAAAATTCAAAGATAATGGATAAATTTATTATTTGAGTTATTCAGTACTGATGATAAAATGGTCAAAAAATCTAGATTTTACACAAATAATAATTAACCATCTCACTTGTACTAAACTGTCACCCAAGTCCTCATAGGACTAGCATTACACATTTGTACAATAAAGTATAACTGTTCTTTTAAAAAAGATCATTTGCTATAACTGGGTCCAGAGGTGCAGGCCTGCAATCCGAGCACTCTAGGAAGCTAAGATAGCAGAAACACAGGTTCAAGCCCAGCCTGGGCAACTTGGCACTGAGTGAGATCCCGTCTCCAAAAAACTTTTTCTTTTAATTGGGCTGGGAATGTACCTCAGTATGAAGGCATGAAGGCTCAACCCACAGTACCACAAAAAAATACATACATACATACATACACAACTTCGAAAGAAAATCCAACTGATATGTGATAAATACTAAACTAAGTTATTTAGCCAAAATTCCTTGTAAATTGGTCTCATTTTAAAAATACGAAATTTATGAGCATGAGTAGATCTATGTAAATAAGAAAATAGCAATGAAGCAATAAAAACTGCATCTTATTTTAACCTAGGCTAATGTTCAAATTTTTCTGTTTCATAAATACCTTATTAAAATAGAATAAGAATTAAAATCCTTAGCTAAAAAATTCCTGTAATCTCACAAGATCCTAAATTCTGATTAGAATACCTATTTTATATTGTTATAATAAATATATGTACACGTATTATCACAAATACTAGTTATCAATAGCTCAAGAAAAAACACAATACAGAAAACAAACTGCAAATCATTCATTGTGGTCACTGTCAAAAGAAAATATTTTAGGGTGTGTTGTTCACTGCCATATTCCTAGCACTCAGAAAATTGCCTGGTATAAAGCAGGACTAGATAAATATTTGCTGACTAAATCAACAAACCAATAAACAAATGAGTAAAAATCAAAGAAAAGTCTAACTATAATCAATGTTATCATAAGGGATCCTACAGGGAAAAAAATCTCAGATTCTCCTATCAGGACACATTTTATATTTCAATACATGTACACAGAATTCCAGGGATATAAGTGATTCTATTATGATAATTTTCCAAAGTATTATCTCCCGTTAATTATCTTTTGTAGGCTTCTACAAAGAAAAACCCTTTAATCTACCAAAATAGTTAAGGACTTAGCAACTGTCATAATATTCAGAAAAACAACAACCAGATGACTTCAGTTTCATCTACAAAGTGGTACCTTCTGGATTGGGATCAAGTAAATTCTTTCAATCATTTCTAATCTTTGTTTTGTGTTTTGTGGTTTGTTTTCATTTTTGAGACAGGTCTTTCTCTGTCATCCTGGCTGCTGGTCCTGAACTCACTATGTAATCCAGCCCAGGTAACTGAGGAAAATCCTGTCTCAAAATAAATGTTTTTAAAAAGGGCTGGGGATGTCACTCAATACAAAGATCCTGGGTTTGATCCCCTGTACAACAGTAAAATAAAATTCTAGTTTATAATTCTTACTTTTCCATTAAGGCACTTCCTAAGTATGTCCACATGCAATTACTCATACTCTTAAAAATACATACAGCATCTGAATGAAAAAAAAAAGAACTTAAGGAGCTTCATATTAACAATTTATTACAGCTCTTCCTTTTCCCTAACACTGTCTTGAAGAAATTAGGTGGAAGAGGTTTCTTCTTGTGTGGCTCTCTTTTAACATAGGGTTTTGTTTTAAAGCTCAGGCCAGCCTCTGAATCTTCTCAGTAGTCACGGCTGGTCTGGAACTGGCAATCCTCTTGCCATTCCTAATATGCTACCAAGTGCTAGTATTACAGGGACCTGCCACCACACTGAGCATAAACTAGGCTTATGCTATTTATCATTACTTTTTAAGCAAAAAAATGCTACATCAGAGGCTTTACAGAGAGTCGTTATTGATGTGGCTATTGGCAATTTTGTTTTTTTTTTTTTTTTTTTGATCCTTACTAACTCAAGAACTACTTGTTTGTTACAAAATGTTACCTATTTTAGAAATAAAATCTGGCAACATACATTCCAGAAAATAAGTTCTCAAATTAAAACTTTTAGATTTACCTTCTTATAGAAAATTTGTTAAACTATATACTGACATCTCAACTCCACAAACTATTTTTCTAAACAATGTCTGGTTTTCTTCTAATTACATAAAAATGTCTATCAATTTCTCAGTAATAATTCAAAAATATGGAACTATGGTTAAAATGAATCTGTGTGCTCAGCAACAAAAACAAGGCCTATCTACTCCTAAAATCTCTCCCTTAAAAATACGTATGATAAACTAGTAAACTAATTTTATTAGTTTGATTTTATCCCATTCAATAAATAAAACTGTTCAATTTCTAAATGATCCCATTTAAAAAATCCTTTCCTATGAAATCAATACAAATTTAACAATAGCATATTAGAGAAAATCAGACCATCGAAGTAAAGACAATAATAGCTTTTTGAGTTTAAAAATGTTAGCTTCTCCTTTAATCACTAAAATTTCCCAAGCTACGGCAACACAGTTAAAAAGAAGGCATCTGGGCATTGAATAAGATGGGAAACGTAGCTAATCTTAGGAGGAGAGGCCTATAGCAAGAGCTACATTTGAAACACTAATTTTCAGATGATGATGATATCATTTCTTAACTCAAACTTTTGGAAACAATAGCACTAGAGACATAATTTCATAAAATGCAATAGAATTATGCGCTTGTTTCCTAAGAATATGTTACAGAGACAATATGAAGAATCAAACTGGGATCGTATGCTAAAGAAGGAAAATGAAACATTTTACCTGGTATTCTTAAGGGTTTTTTTGTTTTGTTTTGTTTTATTACTATATGGCTGCAATACACGACAAATGGATTTGTGTTGAAGGACTGGTTTACACATATTGTACCATGTTCAGTTTTACAGTTTTTAAAAGAGGATAAAAGACACATGCAAAATAGTCATAATCTTAAAAACTTTTATAGGCAGAAAACAGATTTTGAAAAATACACCAAGGAGTGTGTGTGTGTGTGTGTAATATAGATACAGCAAGGTACTCTGAATTGTGAAGGCTGAATTATTCAGGCTTTAAAATTTGCTACTTGTTACTCTTTTTTTGGCAGTGTAATATAGGAGAAAGACTTAAGATGTGAATCTTTCAAATATCTCCCAGTGTCTATTTATGTGGCCTTGGGCAAAATAACTTAAGCTCTCTGGTTCAAAACTGTCTTATCCAAAAAAGGGAACACTGATAACCAGCTCACAGAATTTCATTAGGAGAAATGCAAAATAATTCCCTCATTCATCCATCTGAAGAATAGGGATGCAATGGAAAAAAATTAACTGTTACACTATGGGAACCCACAGTCCCAGAAGAAAAACTAAACTAGCAAATAGAACAAATGTGCTCGTATTATCAGTACAGAAGCTAGGAAACAAAGAGCCAGTACCTAATTTTATCTGGAGGCAAGGGTACATGAAAAATTTTACACTTGAACGACAAGTAAAAAATCAAAGAAGACAGAGCTTAGAGGGCATTTCAGGTCAGAAAGGTAGACCAACCCAGAAAAACCTTTTTCACAGTGCTTAACACATAAATACATTAATATCTCCTCAATATACACGTGCTTCCTGCCAATATTTATTGCCAAAAAAGAAGCCTATACAGAGTATCATTTGATTTTAAAGAAAAAGAAATTCAAATGCTTGGGTTAGGGGTGTAGTTCAGTGGTAGGAAGCTAGCTTAGGATGCACAGTACTTCCTTAGATTCAACCCCCAATACAATAGAAAAAAATAACAAATGCTTATACAAAAAAGCATGGAGTAAAAAAAAAAATCAATGATAGTTTCTTTTCTTCACACTGTTCAAAAAATATAAATTATCTATATAGCTAGGTATTGTGGTACACACCAATAGTTCCAACTACTCAGGAGGCTGGAGCAGTAGAATCACCTAAGTCCAGGAGTTGGAACCAACCAGCTTGAACAAGAGACCCTCCCTATCTCATACAAATACACACATACGTATACATATATATACGAATGTCTATAATTGGTATTATATCTTTAAATTTTAAATTCTGGGTATTCACATTTGCTGAATTTGAAGGAGAGGGGCAAATGGGCAGAAATAGAAAGTGGGCTGGTTTGTTTTTCTGTAATCACACCACTGGTTAGCGGAGTGGGCTACAAAGTGGTAAGACTTTCTGCCACTTTGATTTGAAAAGGTTAATCATTACTCATAGACAACTTATTTTCTTCTTACAAGTTTTACAATTTCCTCAGGAAGGAGATGACCTGAGCAACCCCCCAGGGCTAAGTATTCTCTAGTTTACACTACTTCAATGAAGTTCTAAAGCATTACGGATTCTGAGGTTAGATGAAATCTAGGAAAAGAACAGGGAAGCCACTCAAAATTTTAAAGATTATTTAGTAAAGAAAGGTACAGTGAGAGAGAGGACTGGCACAGAGGTTAAAGCACTTGCCTGGCAAGCACAAGGCTCTGAATTCAATTCCCCAGCACACAAAGCCAGGCACGGTGTGGCACAAGCTTATAATACCAGCTCTTAGGGGGCTGAGGCAGGAGGACTGCTGTGAGTCCAAGGCTAGCCTGGGCTACATAGTGAGTCCAGGACCAGCCTGGACTACAAAGCAAGACTCTGTCTCAAAAAAAAAAGTACAATGGAAGAATTCAATGCCAGCCAACAGATTCCCATATTCACAGCAAATTGACCTATATGCATACTATATATAAACATATATATATATATATATATATACATACATACACACACACACACACACACACACACACACACACACACACACAATAAAATGCTTCTAACGAAATGTGTGTTCAGCACTGCTGACGACCCACATATGGACTGTGACCTTTTGAAACTGTGAGCTAAAATAAATCTTTTCTCTCTTAAGTTGTGGATGTCGGGTATTTTGTCCCAGGAATGAGAAAGTAACTAAGACACTTCTCCAGAGACACTTTTCAATTAAAGGCTACCAAACTAAATGTTGTTTCTACACCAACAGAATCTGTTTTAAGACATGTCAAACAGAGCATGTCTAGGAGGCTGAAGCAGAAGGAGTGCAAGTTTTAGCCTACTCTGGGCAACTTGGTGAATTAGCAAAACTCTGTTCTCAAATCAAAAATAAAAATAGGCTGGAAATATAGCTCAGTGTAGACTCTAGAAGATCTCCAATACCACAAGAAATTACTATTTTATTGCCTACTAAAAAGTTTATTAATCAGTTATCAATATCCACAGGAAAACAAAACAAATAAATTACAGTAACATTCAAATGTGATAAAGGTGATTTCAGGACAAAATTCTGTAAGAGAAAATCACAGAACTTAAATTCTTCCCTCCTTAAAGGTAGCTCTGTTCACTTTTATAATACTGGCTCATTTTTGTGGAGAAAATAATTTTTTTAAGATTAATGATAATCTCCAAATAGATCTTAATCTTAAAGCCCAAGTGTGAAAACAAAAAACAAGGATCAATCCATACTAATACCTAAGGACACATTTTGGAGAGCAAGGTTATACATGTGGCTCAAGCAAATCAGCAGCCAGGAATAGTGGCTTAAGAATACTGACTGCTCTCTGCCATAATATGTATCTCATATAATTACCTCAGCATTCTATGTACACTATAGAGCACTGGGGTTGAGAAGCCTATGCTTGTTGGTTTCCCATGATGCACTGCATGCCCTCTAACTACATATTCCCATTGTAGTTAATAAATCACACGTTATACTGCATCTACACTTAAGAGATGCAATAATTCTGCTACCAGCACTCAAAGATCATTCTGCTGTTCTAATAAGCAATTGAAGCTATTACTAGTAATTGTAGAACAAGAGCGAGGTAAGAAAAGAATACAGCTGTGTCTGGAATTCAAACACAGCATGTTAAAGTAGTTGGTAAAGATCAAATGATGTAAGTGAAAATATTGAAATTTGATGTTTTATAACGGTGATGCACATTCTTGTATCATCATAGATACATATAATCTTTCCAAAGACAGTAAAGAACATATAATCCTTATAAATTTTAATAGCATTAATTAGTCTTATATATAAAACAAAGATAATTCAGTCCATGTCATTCCAAATATAATTAACTTGTGCTTTCAATTCTATGGATAAAAAATGCCAAACGAATGTAAAATTATGCTGAAACCTAAAGACAATTATATCTTTGTTTCAGTCTCATGATAGGAATCCTTTCAAAATGTATCAGAAATCTTAAACTATACTTGATCTTAGTCAAAAGGCCGAAAAGGAATATAACTCTTGAACTATGACTTACAAAGCTTCCAAATTAACATTTCAATATGTATAATGTAAATATTAACAAGAATTTTTAATTTAAACACACACACACACAAACAATTACTCTCTGTGGTCCATGATAGAACTCCAAGGAAGAAGTAATAAAATAGCCAAAGGAAGAAACAATAAAATAGCCAACAATTCAATATGGTCATCACAAATGAAAGGATATCTGCAATTATTTTAATTATCTACTCTAAGATAATTGCAAAAATAAGATAATTGCAAAAACTAAAACTATTACGTGTCAAACAGTGATCTAGAAAACAGAAAATAAAAATGATCAAAATTCAAAAGCAATCACAACTTTAACAATGTCACTTAGCATTACTTAAAAATTCCTGAAAATTTAGAATGTTTTATTTTGCATACTATAATAAAAAAATCATAGAATTTAACATAAATTCTCAAACATACAAACTCATTTTCAAAGGCATTTCAGACCTAGCCCTGTAAATATTCACCTGCTAACAGCTTTAACAAAAATCACCTTCACTTGTACACCAGTAAACTAAAACACTAAATCAGATGACCAATTAAGACAAAATGGAAAGTTGGTGAATATGTAGACTAAATAATAGTAGAAGTATTAATGAGTTACGTGTTGAAGATGCTCAAGTCATCCTTACCTTAATATTTGTGTGCATAAAAAACAGTGAAATCAATTCAAATTGAAAATACGTATTTATATACACATATCCAAATGTCTATTTTTTATATGGACACACACATATATATTGGGGGGCAAGAATTTTGCTTAAAATATTCAGCATATATGACCATCCAGCCCCCAAAACTCAGTATGTTGATATCCTTGTTCACAATCTTTTGCCTCTTCATTATGGACTTGTGCTCTCTCCTTTTCATATCCCAAGTTGCTTAAAATTTAATATGACAAATAAATCAAGATTATAGTATTCACTGTTTTGCCCTAATTGTCAATTCAAAACATGTAGCTAGAGCAAAGATCAAAAATACTATATAAATCCAGTGTCCAAATAACTGCACTTTCAAAATATCTATAAAAATCCCATCTCTTCCACAATGAAGCCACTCAGAACTGGCAAGCACATGTGAAATAATTTTAATCAACACTAACAGGATGAATCTAGCAATTAACTACTGCACACTCAGTTCTACGCCACTATACATCAGTACTTCCTATTCAAATCCTCACTCAATCCTATGCCATCATCCTTTGAAAGGAAATTGGCAGAAAACAGATATCTAACTTAAAAGAAACATGGTATTAGAACACACTATCTCAAAAAGAAATCTGGGTTCTGGCACAGTGAAACAAAAACCTAACCAAACAACATAAAAAAATGAAGAAAAGGAACACTACTTATCCAAACTATAAATATATTTACACAACAGAAGAAATTCTGTGTACATAAAAACTTTTAAATTTATAAGTGGGAGTGGGGAGGCTGGAGGGATAGAGGAACAGCACAGCAGTTAAAGTGCTGGCCTAGCAAGCACAAAGCCCCGGGCCGATTCCCCAGCACTACAGAAGCTGGGTGTGGTGGCCCACACCTGTAATCCCTCCAGAGGCTGAGGCAGGAGGATTGCCTGAGGCCAAGGTTAGCTTGGGCTTCAAAGTGAATTCAGACCAGCCTGGGCTACAAGGGAGACCCTGTCTCAAAAACAAAACAAAACAAAAGTACCAAGGATGCAGCCCAGGAGTAAAGCATTTGCCTAGCATGCATAAGACCCTGGATTCAACACCTAAAAGCAGAAGAAACAGGGAAAAAAAACAAGAATAGACAAAAACAGGAAAAAATCAGGAAACAAAATATAAAGGATAAAAACTGAGCTGATGTATAGCTATAGATTCAGAATTTTAAAAATAACTAAAGGGCAAGCCTCGCTAAAATGAAAAAAAAAGCTATTTAAATCAACGAGGCACTATTCTCACCTATTAAAGCTGCCAAACAATTGAAAACTTTTAAAATAAACCTCAAGTTAGATATTGGTATTATAAATTAGTATAATCTGAAAAGCAATTTTAGAAAATATTAGAATATATGACAGAAGCCATAAAACTAGGGAGCCACTTTGAATTGATAAATCCACTTTACAAAATAAAGTTATGAAGTTCAAAAAAAAAATAAGTACTGAGGTGGTGGCAAAAAAAAAAAAAAAACACCTAGCCAGATAAAGATGTCAGAGAAAAACTGGAAGTAACTCAATGCTCTACTGGAAGCTAGTAATCAAATCATAACAATTTAAAAACTGAATTTTTCCTTATCATTAAAAAATGACTATAGAAACTCAACAGGGCACATAAAAGTCTTGCCAGAAAATTAGAAAGCATAAAAATGGACATTGGCTGCAATTATGTAAAAATCTGCCTTGACGATGACAATAAAGTCTAGTAAACACCCTTTTACATATGGTGATGAGATTATTTTAATTACTGTAATATCTCAACAAATTAGCTTAAAAACTATTTTTCCTTCTAAGTCTCTCTTAGCAACTTGCTTAAAACTGGTCTGCCTGATTAACATACAGGCTGTAAGAGGGGCAAATGGAGAAGCATTTCAGTCCACCTCAATATTAAACTATCATCTAACCCGTACCAGTAACTGTGTGTCAAAACATGGCAGGAACTGTTGGATTTTTGCCTTTTAGAGGGCAAAGAAGACTTAACTACATCAAAAAGTCTCACTGCAAATTAAATAAGCTGGTAATACAGTTTCTTGAAAATAATTTTATCTCAAAAATAAGTATTAAAAGTACAGACAGCTCTTTGCCCTTAGTAATAATTTGTGATTTATAAAACCTAAGTAGTCAGTGCATTTGTGGTTACAATATATAAAAAAGTGCATTTAGTCAAAACACTGAAAATAAACATTGCTTCATTGTTGTAATATAATACAGAGATACACCAAAAGGAGCCCAAATCAATTTAAACATTCTTGCAAGCAAATTTTAAATAATCTTGGTTAGTCTAGCATATCCCTCCAACTTTATCTAATTTTCCTCATTTGAACCTTATTTGAAGGAAAGATAGCTGATTTAGGTTTTAGTAATAACACCCCTTTCTCTTCATTACTGTATAATTCACTATGCCTGTGGCTAACACAAGAGGCCCTCCTACCCAAAATAAAATGTACCACCTTTTCGTGTCAAAGCTGAACAGAAAATGTATTTACAGTATGAATTATATTTTCAGGAGAGAAAAATCAATCTAATGTCTTGGTCCTTTACTAAAGTATATTCTATTTTAAAATAGGCCCATTGCTGTCTCCTTGTAATCCTCAAATCGTGTTTATCGATTCTCTAAAAGGTCATAATCCATAGTTTTTATTTAGTGAAATGCTTCTGTACAGATGAGATTTACTGATGATTTAATAAGCTATTTTCTATGATCTCAAATATTAAACGATAAGCTTTTATCTAGTAGTCCATTATCTAAACCTGGTAAATTTTGGAATTCGTTCGATGCTCCTTATTAATTTTAATTGTGTCGTTTTTCCCAGTCTCTGGTCTGTCAACTCCCAGTCTAAGCCCCCTCTCTCCCCTTCTAAAAAAAAAAAAAGAAGAAAAAGAAAAAAAAAAAAAGAAAAAAAAGACCAAGCCTGGCCTCAGTTCCCGTATTTCAAGCTAGGACCAACCAGAAACCAGTTTTCTTCCACTAATCCGGAACTCCGGGCTGTTACCAACGCTGCTATTGGCCAGCGTCAGTCCTTGGTACGTGCCCCAAGATAACCCCCTGGTTTCTCTCCCTTTTCCCCCCTACAATAGGCCTTCCCCGACGTTAGCAACATATGCATAATCCGCAACAAGGCACCTCTGATAAGCAAGTCATATTCAAAGTTTTAGGTCGGAACAAAGCGAAGCCGAGGGGGGGGCAAGGTACCCTTTCTCTGACTCACGGGGAAGGGGGAAGGGGGCAGCTGTTCTCCCGCAAGACACCCAGTTCCGGAGCCCTTGAGCGGAGGGGTCGGGCCGGGTTGAGGGTACAAGGTGGGGAAGGAGTAGAGAGAGAGTTGGCTTAAGTTGAAATGAAAACTTTACTCACCAGATCCTCGAAGCTTCTTCGGTGCTCTTTCCCCTCCCAGTCTAAGCGGCGCGGAATCAGCTGGGGGCCCGAGGAAAAGAAAGGGGGTGCAAAGGATGAAGGCGAAGCCTTCACTCCCCATCTACCGGACCCAGGATGGGTCCAGGTCCTGGCCCCTTTGGAGCCTTTTTTCCCCTTCCCAAGTAACTATTACCTCATAGCTAAACGAGGTGGGGGAGGCCATGAGGGAGGATACCCAGATCCACGACCTCTCGTGGGCATAAAGAGAGGCGAGTTGAGACCCCAGCGTCGCCCACTCTTTTCCAGAGAAGAAACCGGCTCACCCCAATGACAACAGCTATAGGTGACCAGATCCCAGCCACCCTCCCGGCCCTGCCCTCCGCCCTGGACTTGCCCTCCCCTTCCTCCAATCTCACCCCA
Organism: Ctenodactylus gundi; assembly: GCA_004027205.1. Classification (NCBI taxonomy): domain Eukaryota; kingdom Metazoa; phylum Chordata; class Mammalia; order Rodentia; family Ctenodactylidae; genus Ctenodactylus; species Ctenodactylus gundi. The sequence goes on from PVKB01002536.1 coordinate 255,765, forward strand.
ACCCTCCCCACCCCTTCCCGAAGGGGTTCCGTACCTGATGCTCCTCGAGCTCCTGCACTAGTACCTGAGCAAAAGGGAAACACGGGTGTGAGGGCAGCCCGGGCCGTCGCCCCATTCCTCCCTCCCCAGTTCAACCCTGCCGCTGACGGGAGGGCTCGTCAACGCTGGCCTTTCCTCCGCCTCCACGGAACTGCAGACCCCGCTGCCTCGATTTACCCACTGGTTCCATTCCCCACGACTCCTACATCTCCTTCTCTCACCTGAGCGGATTTGTTGCAGGGTCCGGACTGCAAAAACCTAGCGATCAGGTAATACAGCTCTGAGGAAGAAGAGGGAAAAGACGTTGAGAGGGACACAAATAAGAGACAGAAGCTTTTTCAAAAGAAACTGACAGGCGTCGCGCTAAGCCCCATCCCCGTAACCCCGGACGCAGCTACCCACCGGCTTCAATCTGGGTAGGTGCCGCCGCCATCCTTTTCCCGAAGGGGCTCGGGGGCTTCGCTCCGGAGGGGCTGGGGGGCCGGGTGAGGGCGCTGCTTCTATTGTGGTGAAGCCCCCATGCCTGGGAGTCCCGCCGCTTCCGTCGTACTCCTCGTCCCAGTTTCGGTCTCTCTCGGATTCATCGCATCACGTTTCGACCCATAGATATTCTAGCCCAAGAGCTGAGGAGGCGGAGGAGGAAGGAGAGGGAGCGAGAGGAGGGAGGAGCCCAAGTCGCCGCGGGGTGGGCGGGGGCAAAGGGGTGGAGAGAGGAGAAGGTAACACACGGCGGAAAGAGCTGCGGTGCGCGCTGCTCGCCATTAGAGGCGCTCACGCAGCTCGGCGGCTCCGCTTTGGCGGACGGTTGCCTAGCTACGGCCTGGGAAGGAGGAGCAAGTGCGGACCGCCGACAGACGCTCTAGCAAGCGCCGTAGAACTCTATGGTGGCGTTGGCGTAGGTTAGCTCCAGAGTCTTTTGCCCTTCCTGTGGAGGCCGTCCGGCCCTTTCCGGTAAAGGACCCTTCCTCTTGTGGTGATGTAGAAAAAAAAAAAAAAACTTGGGAAGAACTGGCTTGACTCAACTGCTTCCTCAAGGCCCGGAGCGAGGTTTTTCCCCTCCCCCACGGAGAAGAGGCTAAACCGGGTCAGTCGCTCAGGCCTATAATCCCAGCGCTTTGCAAGGTTGAGGCAGTAGAGTCCTAAGATCGAACCCAGCCTTAGCAATTTAGCGACTTAACCCAGATTCTGTCTCAAAATCAAAAATTAAAATGGAGTAGGGATGTAGCTTAGTGCGAAAGCCCTGAACTCGATCCCCAGTACCATCAGGAAAAAAAACAGTGTGGGACTGACATTATGCCCCCTCAAGCTGAAGCATTTTGCCTTTCTAAAAGTTCCCGTTCCTCTAGAATAATTTTCTTTTTCCCCCTTTGTGGTACTGGCGATTGAGCCAGTGCGTTCCCACTGAGTACATCCCTAGCACTTTTTTTTTTTTTTTTTTTTTTTTTTTTTTTGTAGACAGGGTCTCACTATATTGCATAATTGCCCCTGCTAGGCTCGAAAATTTGAACTTCTTGCCTGGCCTCTTAAGGTGCTGGAATTATAGGCCTGCAACACCAGGGCTGGTTTAAAAGATAATTTTCTGTTGCATTTTCAAATGTTGCTAAAGTGCATTATTAACCAAGGATTTTTGTTTTGTTTTTCTAGAAAAAAGTCTTACTATATAGTCCAAGCTGACGAATTAGCTATTAGGTTAGTGGCAGACTCATCATCCTCCTGCCTCGGCCTCCTGAGTACTGGAACTACAGGGGTGGGCCACCAGGACTGACTAACCAAGGATTTTTAAATACTGTGTATCCTTTAAAAATTGGACGTAAAAAGTAGTTTTCTATAGGTTCAGTACTATACTTGTTAATATATAGCCCAAATTCTTAGTTCAGCACTTTCTCTAGGTACTTAAACCTTCAGTGATCAAGAGTTTGTGTAATAATTAACACAGATAATGAAAACTGCGTTTTCTCTGCTTTCTTGTAACATCCTGTTCCCACCTCATGCCTTGATCAAAAGAATTAGAAAAAGCTGAACCTGATAAAATTAGAAATGTTTGAGTGGTTAAGTGTTGTTTACATTGCAATATTTAAATTTAAAAATTCGCCTAAATTTAGGGCTTTATTATGAACTTGGTTTCTTCATTTAGACCTCAGCCATTGACCAAATTAGGCCCAGAATTCCATATTTCATTAAGCTGACATAAACTTAGCCTGAATTAACTAGCTCGCTCATGCTTTTTATGAACTTTTTTTTCAGAAAGCAATAACTAGACATAAAAAAGTAACATGTTTAGCTTATGCAAATACCATTAGCTGAAAAAAATAGTGAAATGTATCAGATCTAAACAAATTGCAAATCGTTTAGCAAAATAGCAGTCTGAATAAGTTTTCTAGTTCAAGATATACTTATTTATCAAACCTTAACCATATATGAAGGAGTTTGCTTTACATGATTTTACTTAATCTTTACAATGGCCCTAGGAGGTAGGTCATATTATTTTTCCCTTTATACAGATAATAAGTTTACTATATTTCTTTGACCTGCTCACATTCTGTGAGCCTTATGCCTCACCTGAAGTGTCAGTAATAAATAGTTCTTGCCATGCATGCTTCATAGGAATGGCTATAAGAGTCATGGGAGAGTATATTTGTGTCCCATTTCAAAATTTGTATGGTACTGTCACTCCGGTGATCACTTGTGTCAGTCTGGGTACAATCAAGAGGTTAAACACACAATAATTTGAACTGGAAAAGTTTAAACAATCATTGGAGGTTAGAGTGGTAAAGGATTAGCAATTAAAGAGAATTCTAAAGAATATAGAGTAGCAGATATAATGTGTAGCTGATATTGCAATAGCCAGTAGCCCCTAAAACTGAGATAGAACACTCTCCAACCGTATTGCCCAGAGCTAAGATCCAGAGCTTGTTGAAGAAGACACAGCCAGTGAAGGCTCACTTGATGACAGGAAAATGAGGTTATGTCTTACAGAAAAAAATTTGATGAACCTAGTCTCTAAAAATTATTGGAATTTGACCTTCTAGAACTTGCTAAAAACTCACCCTCAGGAATGGACTATGTAGACTGTCTGACAAATTCACAGGGAAGTCCCAGCAGAGGCATTTTACTTCAAAACCACCAGAGGGAGGATACCAGAGGAAGTTGTCTTATACTGCATCACAGAAGCCAGGCACAAGACAGAGCTGTAGCAGATTCAGAAACAGTTTATCCAGTCATCACTTTAAAAGCAGAAAGCAAAATTTATTGCATTGTGTTTCTAGTGCCCTTACTGGTAAAATGTTATTGCAAGCTGACAAAAGGAAAAATATTTAAATGGTCCAGAGCCATTTTCACAGAGCTATCAGTAAGGATGAATTTGGAGATAGTAAGGAACAAATCAATCTACTAACACAAATTCGTTGCTGTTTTATTGACAGTGACAAGGTAGAGGTTAGTTACTGAGTTGTGTATGTAAATATATGTATTTGTTCAGAATTAATGTTAATTAATAAAAAATAATGTTTTATTTTTGTAATACTTAGAATCACTAGATAACTCTGTGGCCAAAGTTTTAATTGGGAAAATAATTAAAAGGAAAATTTTACTCTCCTAGGGCTGCCATGACAAATATTCATAAAGTGATGTCTTAAATGTGTTCTTTCATGCCTGTGGAGACCAGGAGTCCAAAATCACAGTGTGGCCAGAACCACACTCATTCTGGAAGCTCAGGAATAAATCCTTATTTGCCTCTCTGTCTTCTGGTAGCCTATGGCATTCTTCCGCTTGTGACGAATAGCTGCAGTCTCTTCCCTCATATTCACATGGCCTTCTTCCTTGTCTGCCCCTGTGTCAAATCTCCTTTTTTTTGTAGTGGAAGGAATTAATGCAGAGTCTCAAATGTTAAGCAAGCACCATACCGCTGAACCATACCCCTACCTCTCTTATAAGGACAGCGGTCATTGAATTTCAGGCTTGCCCAAAGATGATCTCATCTGTAGAACTTTAATTTAATTACATAGAATAATTAGTCTTTTGTGTTTAGTCCATTGCATTGAGCATTACTGACTCAAAGTGACCTCATTTTCTTTCAAGTGCTTCATATCTTTCTTTATGATTGCATAGTATTCCTTTGTATGTAGATACCACATCTGTCCATTCTTTCTTCTGTTGATAGGCAAGTGAAATTCATAAAAATAATTACATACAAAGACCCCAACATGAGGGAGAAAGAGAAGAAATGGACTGCTAGGAAAGGGAGGAATCTGAGAGTGGAAGGTGGGAAGGCATAGAATAAGGTGAGATGGAGAGAAAGGGAAGCCAAAAGTGATGTAGATGGTCACTGTCTCCCCCAGGCCATATGTTTTCAGTGTGTTATTGAATTGTAGCTAAATTGTAGCTAAAGTTAAAGTGGAAAAAATGTTTCAGTTGAAAATATTACTTAAAGCCAGGCATGGTGGCCTACACTTGTAAACCTAGCTACTTTGAAGGCTGAGTCAGGAGGCTCACAAGTTGAAGGCCAGCCTTAGTGAGATACTGTCTTAAAATTTTTTTTTAAGTTCAGGGTATAACTCAGTGGCAAAGTGCTTACCTAGCATTGGTGAGGCCTTAGGTTCTATCCTTAATAATGGAAGAATAATTAATGAAAAAAGCAAGAAAGAAAAAATAGAATAAAGAGATCTGAGATGCAGAAAATAGTTAAAAGGGCAAATGTAAATCCAAATACAATAGTAACAGTGCAAGTCAGTGGATACATGCCATTACCAGTGTGACTGCATGAGGAGCATTTGGGGCCAGCCCACCAATGAAACTAGTAAAAAGTCAGGTATAAACCATTTAAGTATGTGGGAACTGTCCGAGAGGTATAAAATACAAAAAAATCAGCCAAAAGATTCTAAAACTCTAGGAACAGGGAAAGTCTATGGTATTTGAACAAAGACCCCCTCTGCCCCACCCCTCCACCAGCTCAGTGGAGAGGGAAATTCTACTCCAAACTGAAAGTCAAGAAGGTAAGACTTCCCTTCTTGCAGTTCCCAGTTGGAGGATCTATTCCTGGAAGGGTAGGAGAGTAGGATTTCTAAGGCTTCCACAGTAACCTGTTGCTTAGGCTAAGTCCCAGTCCAGCACAAGCAGTAGACTGTGGCTCTCTTCTACTCTGCCCGAGGTCATCAGACAAAACAGCATCTCGGACATGGTGGTGCCACTGAGTATATGGAAACCTTGCTTGCTGGTGCCCCAGGTTGAAGAGCAGTAGGTCGATGCTAAAAAAGGAAAGCCAAAGAGACCTAGAGCTGCTGCTCCCTTCCTCTACAAAGAACTCATCTCTTTAATATAAGAATATGCCAAGAATGTATAGAAATGTGCCAAAGCCAGGTCCCAGTTCCAGAGTTGTGGCACAAAGATTTTGTCCAAGGGAAAAGCAGACCTTAGAAGAGACAGCTCTAAATCTCTCTCCTAAAGGAACTGACATTGTTTACAACAGAGTGTAGAGAAATACAAGCCTAATAAGTCTCACAAAAACAATGAAGGGACATGCACAGTGATGAATGCCTGTAATCCCAACCCTGGTAGGCTGAGATGCAAGGATCACAAATTCCAGCTCAGCCTGTGCAATCTAGGGAAACCCCCATCACAAAACAGGCCTGGGGATGTAGCTGAGTACAAAGGATCTGGATTCAGTCCTTAGTGATTAAAAATAAGTGAGCAAAAGCCTATGTAACTTTTTTCATTCCTGGGACATAATACCTGACATCTGCTACTTAAGGAAGTAAAGGTTTATTTTAGCTCACAGTTTCAGAAGGTCTCAGTGCGTTTATGAGTGGCGTGCAGTAGCAAAAGGACACAGTGGAGGCCTAATCATAGAGAAGCTGTTCATAGTATGGCAAACTGGAAGCTGAGAGATCAAGGAAGAGCAGCTCTAGTGCATACCCTTCCAAATCATGTCCCAGTGACCTTCCCCTTCTGGATCAAGCCCCAGTGATGAACCCTTCAGAACAGACCCCATTTGGTGCAGCATAGGAAATCAATGTATTAGCTCTCATGATTTAGTCACCTTCCAAACATGAGGCTTTTGGGAGATATTCCAGATCCAAACCATAACAAATAATAAAATTTTAAAAATAAAAAGAAATTAGCCTAATGCGAATGCCCTGGGTTTAACCACCAATGTGAAAACAGTAACAACAAAAACAATGTTGAAAAAAGTCAATTGGAAAGAATTGATTGACTCATTGGAATTATTGACTGAACTGTGGACTAGTTGGTTGATCCAGAGAAGTGGAAGGAACCAGGCCAGTGTCACTCTGGGAGGCTGACGCAGAGGACTGCAAGTTTGAGCCCAGCCTGGGCATCTTAGCAACTTAGCAGTATCCTGTCTCAAAATCAAAAATTAGAAAAAAAAACAATTGACTGGGGTTATAGCTCAGTGCTTCTCATATGCATTGCAGGAGGAAGAATCTAGGCAGAGGAAAAGCTGAGGAAAGTGTGTATCCTTCCAGGCTATATCCTCAGTAATCTCCCACACCCTGAGTGATCCATCACACCTGCAGTAATCTGCTCCTCCAAATCAGTCACCATCTTAAAACACATAGAATCTGTACATAATCTACAACATTCAAATACATGAGGCTTTTGAGGGGACATTCCACCTAGTACCAAGAAAAAACCTGAACCTCCTGAGCAACATCAGGTGTTTCATATACTCAAGTAAGAAGCACATTCCTACAAGGGAGAAGTAGTGTACTCAGTGTTGCTATAAGTTATTATCTAAAATGTCCAAAAAATAATGAGACATGCAGCTGGATATAGTCGTAAATTCTAATCATGGCACTCAGGAAGAAAGAAGATGACCTTAAGCTCTAGGCCAGCCTGGACTATATAGTAAGACCCTGTCTGAAAAAAACTTATGAGACATGCAAAGAAACAGAAGTATACAGTCATACTTTAGAAACAAGCATGAAGCAAAATAGCCTGTTAAATGGGCACATAACAGAATTAACAAAGTCTTCAAAGTAGCCATTATAAACATTTGTGTCTGGCATGCTAGTGCACACCTGTGATCCCAGTATGCTGAGAGACTTAGGCAGAAAGACTGACAGTTTTAGCCAAGCAGGGCAACTTAATAATTTAGTGATGCCCTATCTCAAAATAAAACTAGAAATAAAAAGATTCTAAGGATATAGTTCAGTGAAAAGGTTCTGGATTAAATTCCCAGCAGCACAAAAAAAAAATTAAAAATTTTTTGAAAAATGAAAGTTATCACTAAAAAAATAAAGAAAGCTAAATCCATTTAAATAGTGAAGATGAATAAAGAGAATTTATGAAAATTCTGGAGTTCAAAAGAAAAATAATTGAAATGGAACACTCAGTAGAGGTCACACATGATGACACATACCTGTAATTCCAGCATTATGAGAGGCTGAGGCAAGTTCAAATTCATGCCCAAGGTGAACAATTTAGGGACTCAACAAGACACTTCCTCGAAATATAAATTAAAAAGTACTAGGATCTTCAGAGTCTGTTTCTTCTGCTGTGGGGACCTCATAATTCTGCCACAGCCTCTGTGACCCTGTTACCTACTGGAGTAGAAAATCCACAGTGTGAACACTGGAAGCCAAAAATGATGTAATTCCAGACTCCTCTATGTGATTCCAGAAGCAAAGAAATGAATCTGTCTGTCTCACTCACAAGCCACTTGGAAGACACATGCCAGTTTTCAAAGGAACTCATAAACAGTTGTCTTACTTACTTTTTCATTCCTGGGACAAAATACCCAACATCCATAACTTAAGGGAGGAAAGATTTATTTTAGCTCATAGTTTCAGAAGGTCACAGCCCATTCACAGGCAGGTAGCTGGAAATGGTGGAATGGGACTAGAGATGGAGAGGGAGCTCCTTAATGCATGGCAGAATAGAGCTAAATCTGGGACAAAGGATGGAACTGGCACACACCCCTCCAGATCAAGCCCCCAAGTATCTCATCCCTTCCAGCCAGGTCCTAGAGTATCCATAAGAACATGAGGCTTCTGGGGGACACTGTAGTCCAAAACCACAATAGTAGTAGATTATGTACTGAGTGATGTTCTGAAAATGATATGGAAGCTGCTAGATGACACCAAAGGAAACCCTAAAAACTACAGGAATAAAGGAAAGATTAGAAGACAACATAGAAAGTATGCCAAATTTATTCACCAATGTCATGGCAGAAATTTTTCCAAATGTACGGAAATAATTCAAAATTCAAGTGTAATAGGAATAGAGCATGCCAAATAGCTATGAACAATGGCACATTATAACAAAATTCCAGAGAAAATACTAAAAGCTGCTGGAGGAGAGCAGCAAGTAATCTATAAAGATGAGCCTATTGGGGAAGAGTTAACTTCTCAAAATAAACATTAAAAGTTAGGAGAGCTTGGGAAAAAAATTTTTTTTAATTCCTAAAGGAAAATAGTTGTCAACCACGACTTCTATGTCCTGCAAAATTGTCCTTTGAAATTCACTCCCAATGGGCTAAGTGAGACCCTGTCTTTAAAAAACCTCACCCCCCAAAATATAGACTTTCCATGGTAAAGAAATCCTAAGGTTGTTCATGACCACTAAATGACCCCTGTAGAAAATTCTAAGGGAATGTTAGAGACAGGAAGGCTGTCAGCCCCAAATAGCCCAAAGGAAAGTATATATCTACCTGAGAAGTTTTTAAAAGATAAAAATAAAGCAACTAACACTGGAAAAATCATACAATACCAGGATGTAGCAAACACCTTAAAACAGTAACTCTCAATGTTAATGGTATAAATTCTCCAGTCATACTCAAACAGATTGGTAGATTGGATAGGAATGTAAAATAAGTTGCCTGGAGAGACACACGTCATCTGCAAAGAAACACATAGAATGAAAGTGAAAGGATACAAAACAATATTCCATGCAAATGGAGCCTGCAACCAAGTAGAAATAACTTCGCTATTTTTACACACAGCTGACCTTAAGATAAAACTGATCAAAAGAGATAAAATGGCCACAACATACTGGTAAAAGGAACATTCAACAGGAAGAAAGAACAGTCATAAGCATATAAACACCAAATGGCGCACCCATTTTCACAGAACAGAACCTATAGAACATGAGACCCCAATACTATCATATAGTGGAGAATTTAATAACGTATACTCACTGATAGACAGGTCAACCAGGCCAAAAAAAAAATAGGAAATGTCAAAATTAAACCATATCATTGAACAAATTTAATAGATATTTGCAGAATATGTGATCCAACAAGAGAATGCACATATTTTTCTCCACAGCACATGGAACTAGTTCCATGTCTTAGACCGTACAGTATGTTTAAGTAACACTGAGATACTTTCTTGCACACTATTCAATCACAGCATAATAAAATTAGAAATCAACACCTTTTAAAGGGAGCCACAGTAACTACACTAATATGTAGAGATCAAATAGGATACTCTTGAATAATTAATGAGTCAGTGAAAAAATCAGGGAAGAAATTTTAGAAGTTCCTAAAATAGTATGACAGTGGAAACACAAAATATCAAAACCTTGAAGATATAATGAAAGCAGAACAAAGAGTAAAGATAATAGCTATTATTGCATACATTAAGAGAATAGAGAAAACTCAAATTACAAAAACTAACATTGAATCTCAAGGCCTTTGAAAAGCAAAAACAATCCAAGTTCAAAACTAATAGGTTAAAAGAAAATTTTAAAATCAGGATGAAAATTAATGGAAAAAATTACAATGTTTCATTGAATCAGAATTCTCAATATTAATGGTCTTTGAAAGGATAAACAAAATTTGATACATCCTTAGCTAAACTTACCAAAAGATTGTAATAAAAATCCCATATCAATGAAATTAGAAATATAAAAGGTGAAATCACAACAGACAACACCAAAATCCAGAGAACTATAATAAATTATTTTGAAAACTTGTATTCCAATAGAAAACCTAGAAGTGGATAAATTTCTAGACATATGTAAATTATCAAATTTCAACAAAGACAAAAATTTTGATTAGACAAATATTAAGCAATAAAATATAGTAATAAAAAGTAGAACCTAAACTACATTATCACCAAGTCAGTTTTGTCCCAGGGATACAAGAGTGGTTCAACAAATGTAAATAAATAAATGCAGCACATCACATAAATAGAAGGAAAGATAAAAATTACATCATCATCTCAATCAATGGACAAAAAAGCCTTTAAAAAATTCAACATCTATACATGACAAAAATCCTGAAGAAAATATGCATATAAGAACCTTGCCTTTGATTGATAAAAGCCACTTATGCCAAACTCATTGTGAACATCATACTAAGTGGAGAAAAAACTGAAAGCATTTCCCCTAATATCAGGAATAAAATAGGGGTGTCTACCCTCATCAATGCTGCTTAATATAGTATTCAAAACTTTAGCCAGAGCAATCAGACAGGAGAGAGAAATAAAAGGGTTATATAGAAAAGGAAGAAGCCAAACTATCTTTATTTATAAATGATATGATTCTTTACATTGAAGACTTGAAAAAAATTAACCAGAAAATTCTCAGAACTAATAAACAAATTTTGCAAAGTGGCATGATACAAAAATAACACAAAAATTTAATAGTTTGCTGTCCACCAACAAGAAACACACTGAGAAAAGAAATCAAGAATATAATCTCATTGATGGTAGCTTGCAACTTTTCAATATGTAGAAATTAATTAAACTGAAGAAAAGAATCCTATAATGAAAACTACCAATACTCAAAAAAAAGACTAAAGAAATCATTAGAAAAATCAAACTTAATACTTTCATTTGATAGGTAGTACCAACATTGTCAAAATATGAACATTACCAAAATGATATACAAATTTAATGCATTTTCAATCAAAAATACTCTTGTTCACAGAACTACTGAAAACAATCTTAAAATATATGTGAAATCAGAAGAGACTCAGAATAACCAAAGCAATTCAGATCTGTAAGTGGTAAGCATTTCAACCCTGGATTTTAAATTATATTACAAACCTATAGTGTAAAAAAAATGCATGGTTCTGGCTCAAAAATAGATGTGTTCATCAATGGAACAGAATTTATGGATGCACAAACAATCCTAAGCTCCTCAGTTTCTAGAACAGAATTGAGGATGCAAAAACAACCCCAAGAAACATAAAGATAGCCTCTTTTAAATAGTGCTGGGAAAACAGGCTATCCACATGCAGAAGAATCAATCTTAATTGAATTATTTCAGTCTCGTTCTAATAAATCCAAATAGGTCACAGATTAAAATATTAACATTAAAACACTGAATCTGATGGAAGATACAATATGTAAATCTCCTGACATTAGGCATAGGCTAGTACTTTGGGAACAGATACTCCAATGCATAAAAAATAATATTAAGAATCAACAAATACTATTCATCTATAAAGACCAATAGGTTTCAGGCTTTTATAGGTAAATGGATGCAACTTGTGACCATCATGCTCAGTGAAGTGAGCAGAAGTTTAATATTGAATGGCTTCTCTAATATGAGGAACCCAGATTACAGTCATTTCATAGAACTAAATGGGGAGGGGATAATGGAAACTGGGGTGGGGGAGGATTTGTAATTTTGATGTGATATATATGTGAACAAAATACTCAAATACAATGTAAATGTTAGGTATTACACATATACATATAAATAAAATGTGGAAGAAAGAATCAACAAATGGGACTATATCAAACTAAAAATCTTCTGCCCAGTAAATAAAGCAACAAACATAGTAAAGAAACAACCTATAGAATGGGGAAACATTTTTTTTTTCCAGATGGGAAGGGAATCTGTTGGTGGGAAGAGCAGGGCAGCAAGGACAGGGAGAGGATAGGGAGTAGAAAATGATTAAATTGCTCTATGTACATGCCAGTTTCCCAAGATGAAGTTAAATATCATATATCACAAACACTAATTAATAATAAAGGAAAAAATAAGTGAGAATGTAGCTCAGTTATTGAGTAACACTTGACTGATTTCCTTGTACTCCAGGGAAAACAAGGGCGAAAAACCTCTTACACTATAATAGGAACTAAATTAGACCTGAACTGAAGAATAAAAATTTTAAAAACTTGACAACCAGTTTATAAAGTTTATAGACTCGGAGAAATAAAGACAAAATTATGTTGAAAAGTGAAGAAAATGAATATGGGCCAGTTTTCACAGTGCACACCTGTGAATCCAGCACAAGGCCCAAATGAGCTACATAGCGTGATCCTGCTCCAAAAATGAAAAGAGGAGGCTGATGCAGAATGACTGAATGTTCCAACATGGTCTGGACACTTTTGCAAGGTCTTGTTTCAAAAGTAATAAAAAACAAGTGTGGAAAGTAGCTCAGTATGAAGGCCTTGGGACCAATCCCCAGTACTGAAATAAAGGTATTTCTGGATAAATAAAAGGTAAAAAATTTGCTGCTAAAATATCCACATTACAATAAATAGAAAGTTATTCCTAGTTATTCTTTGATTTGAAAACAACTGAATCCATACAGTATGCTAGTCCTCCCTTTTCGACAGGAAATACATTTTAAGACCTTCAGTAGATGCCTGAAATTGAGGACGGTACCAAACTCATACCAAACTCAATATGTAGGGTTCTCGTCCCTACTGTCTCGGGGACCCTCCGGGAACAACCCAAGAGGGGAGTCAGAAGACAGAGTAACACAGTCTGGGAGGCGGTTCACGCTGTCTCCTTTTATTTAGGAAGTACTGGGGCTTAAATAGACTGAGGAAGCTATCTTGCCTCAACCAGCGGGGGGGGGGGGGGGGGGGGGGGGGGGGGGGGGGGGGGGGGGGGGGGGGGGGGGGGGGGGGGGGGGGGGGGGGGGGGGGGGGGGGCGCCCAGGGGGAGGAAATGAGTAGAGGAAGGAGGGTGGAATACCCCAGTTGTTTTTTAGCCTCTTAATAACCTAAACTGGTAGTTCAGTGTTTAAGCAAAACACCTGGTTTAATTATAAGTAGTAACATTTATTCAAGGGAAGGAACTGGGCCAAGGTCAGTGATGCTAAGGCTCTTGTACCGTGAGGGCCCCAACATCTCCCCCTTTTTTATTTTTTAAAGCAAAGATATTTTGGTGCGAGACTGTGCCTGTCTTACGTCGTTTCCTTCACAGCTAGGACTTACCTGTCATTGGACTACATGCAGCATGGCGTCCATCCTGTCTTAGGTTGTCCTAACTGTAGAGAAATCTTACCCATCTCCAACTCCCAGCCTGATTATACATTAAAATCGTGGGGTTTTCTACGTAGCTTAAGACCATGAATGTTAGTGGCCAGAGTTTGTAAACCTTCCATTTCACTGCAAACAACACAAGGGAAAATCAAACATAAAATCAATAATATTCCTCCCAGTACAATCAAGCTGTACAACGTGGGGAAAATCTGGCCATGAGGGAAACATTTTTTTAACCGATTAGGAATATCAGCAGCACTAGCAACAAAAAAATAGGGGGTGTCGACACAAGCAGTGACATTTCATTTGTAAGCATATTTGTAGGATGAGGCTCTATCTCATCCATAGGCACCCCCAATTTTCAAATATACAATCGTCTCTGTCCAGAATCAGACCACCACATTCCCATCGACAGTGCATGTTCTGCAACACTGGAGGGGGAATCAGGGGAGGAAGTATAATAAGAGGATATGACCATTGGATTTGACCAGTCCAAGATACAGCGAGAAGTCCCAGTTATATTAGTCCAGACAGTCTTTTCACTTACACATCTCTGCCATACGACAGTGTTAGACTTGTCATTTCACTGTTCGGCCTTACTATTGGCTGTTAAAGCTGCACAAAGAAGAGCAACCCTCACTGGGCCAGACACAGGTCCTGCAGTAGGAGTGAGTCTCACGGCCTGCTCTGTGGGGCCCTCGAGATCACCCCACGTGGCCTTATGTTGTTTTCCTTTGGGTAGCGCTCTCTTGTGTCGTGGAAGTCTCTGTTGTTCCTCCAGTGTCAATTGTTTCACGCGTTCGGTGGGTGGTTGTGGAGAGCCAGGGGCGGATGAGCCAGGCGGGGACCCAGATTGGCTGCAGTGCATCCTGGGGAAACACACAAGCAAAACCTCTCCTGGAAGTTAACAATGCACCTGGCCCTTTCTAAGAATTGGATATAACATCTTTCCAGGCCACTAAAGGTAGCACACAAGGTCCAGTTAATGGGGCCCAGTGCTTATGGGCAGGCATTTCTGAGGAATCTTTAGGGAAAGTAAGAAAATTGAGCATAAAAAGAGCCTTGTGTAAGGATCATGGGGGGGAGGCATATTTCCCCCCGGTTTTAGTAATAGGGACTTTAAGTCTCTGTGGCAGCACTCTGCTATAACTTGAGCTTGTGGGTTGTAGGGTATCCCAGTGATATGTTTAATATTCCAATTGGAGCAAAATTTTTGAAATCCTTTGCTGCTATATGCAGGGCCATAATCAGTTTTGATAGACAGTGGGACACCCATAATCATAAAACATTTTAAAAGATGAGATATTGCATGTTTAGTAGACTCTCCAGATGCTGCAGAGGCTACCAGGAAACCAGAATAGGTGTCCATAGTGACATGGACATATTTTAATTTACCAAAAGGAACATGATGAGTAACATCTATTTGCCATAAAGGGTTGAACTTAAGTCCTCTTGGGTTCACCCCTGCGGGTTATAATGGGCTCAAAGGCAGAAGGGGAGCACATATTTTACAGTCTCTATTAATTTGTTTGTACGTTTCAATAGGAAGTGTTGGAACCTTTATATCTATGTTAGTTTGGAGTAAAAACTGAAGTTGCTCCTTAGACATGGGAAGAATTATGTTATCAGGCTTACAACCAAAGGTAGCCAAGGATTTAAGCTGCATCTTTTGAACTAAATTTGATATAGAATGAAAAGGATCTGTTATTTATTTTAGCAGAGGGGTGTATATTGAGATGAACCCACTTAAGAATGTGAGACGGGGGCTGCCATAAAACTCCTGTGGGCAAACAGGGGGTAGGTAAAGCCAAAGTGTAAAGGGGGCATTCAGGGGAATAGCGAGCTAGTTTTAAATGAGTCAAGTTTTCTTGAACTAATCACAGGGCCTCCTTTGCCTGAGGTGTAAGAGAGCACACAGAGGTAGGATTGGTGTCAACTCTGAGGCAATCCAAGAGCAGTGCTAAATCTGTGGTAGGTATCTTTAGCCACGAACGTAACCAGTTTATATGTCCCAATTGAATTTGTAAATCATTAAATGTTAAGGTCTCAGGGACAATAAGAGTGGGCCCTATAGGAGAGACTACGTGTGGCCAAATTGAGGAACCCAAAAAGGAGAAGTGAGGGTCTGATTGGACTTCATCTGGAGCAATGTGATGGCGAAGGCAACGTAAATTATTTGTGAGGATGTGACTCACCTGCTGTAAATGGTCCCAATCTCCTTGAGCCATGAGAATATCATCCATGTAATGAATAACATGCAATCGAGGCCATGAAAGAAGTGGCTTGACTGCTTGATAAATATCTGACAAATGGTTGGGCTGTTTTTCTGGCAACACCTTCCATATAACGTTGTTTTGGCACTGAATGATTAGTAGAAGGAATAGTAAAGGCAAATCTTTCCTTACCTTTTTCATGTAGAGGAATACTGAAAAAGCAATCCTTTAAATCCAGGATTTTTATCATAAAGCCTTTAGGAATAGCAGTAGCTCAGAAAAGACCAGGCTGAGTAGAACCCATTTTTTTCATGGTAGCATTAATGGCTCTTAAATCCTGTAATAACCTATATATACCTGAAGTTTTCTTTTAGATTACAAATATGGGAGTATTGTCACGACTCATGGAAGGTTCTATATGAGCTGAGTTGAGCTGTTCATCGATTAGATCTTTTAAATGTGATAACTTAGCCTGGTTTATAGGCCACTGCTCCACCCATATGGGCGTGTCCTTTCTCCATTGTAATCTAATAGGACACACTTTAAAGTCACCAAGAAGGGTGCATTTGTTGTAAGGAACAGTGGCCCTTAAGATTGGGGGGGGGGGGTGCTGCTATAAACTAGCTAAAATATGGAAGTCACCAAAATATCCATCAACAGACCAGTGGATACACAAACTGTGGCATTTATACACAGTGGAATACTATGCATCAATA
Source organism: Ctenodactylus gundi (assembly GCA_004027205.1). Lineage (NCBI taxonomy): Eukaryota > Metazoa > Chordata > Mammalia > Rodentia > Ctenodactylidae > Ctenodactylus > Ctenodactylus gundi. Next base: position 271,917 of record PVKB01002536.1, read on the forward strand.
AAATCCAACAGCATGGAGGCTTTTATAGGTAAATAGAAGAAACTTGAGAATATCATACTTAGTGAAGTGAGTCAGAAGCAGAAGGTGAAACATCAAATGGTCTCTCTGATATGAGAGACCCAGATCACAACTCCTTTGGAACTTAAGACAAAAGACAGTGAAAGAGGGGGG